>BMAO01024017.1:0-69774 GCA_019973975.1 Trichonephila clavata
TATTCTTTTGATAGCATTCCGCTACTTAAAAAACTTATTTTATAAGCAAAAAAAAAAAAACCATCAGATATTTCTTAGTGCTCCATCCAGAAAGAAATTTAACAGTTGATTCTATTTCTTAATATAAATTCATATTTTCTTTCTGAAATTTAGTTTATGCAAGCAAAGAAAATCCTAAATGAACTAGATGTCTCCAAAACAGTCAAATGGAAGAAATTAAAGAGAGACAGGAGATGCTAATAGAGATAAATGAGTTTATCAGAGCAAGAAAAAAGTTGCATTTCCTCTTATAAAAACTTTTTTCTGATTCAAATTGGAATACGTCAAATCAGTATTATGATTAAATCATTAGCTCGCAAATTAATTTTAATTATTTTTTGCATTTATTACCTAGTTCATTCATTCATTGCTTAATGGAATATTTTTTTCCTCTTCGTTAGAGATATTTGCTTTCATTATATTTATCAGTCTGAGAGTTTGTAATACAGTGTATTCGAAGAAGGAAAATTATTTAGCTTTTAATTTGTCTTCTCAATATTTCATCGCCGAACATCCGATTAATTAAAATTAATTAAACGTCACTATAACAGGGGCTTGCAAGTTTTTTTTTTAAATATTTGCATACATTTTTTTCCAAAAAGTGTTTTCGATAATGTAAGTTAATGAGCTGATGAAATATTGGTAGTAGTAACATCGCTTTGTATTTTAAATTTGCTAAGCTTAATTCAGTGTATTATGATGATAGATCTTAATCAGATTCTACGAAACAAATTTGAGTGTATATTACCATTAAAAAAAAGGTGGGCATTATTTAATGATCACATATACACGTGCTGTGTATCATTCTTCTATCTCAATGTTAGGTATTTAAACATAGGTTTTAAGTTATGATAAATGCACCATTAATTATATATCATAAAGGAAACAGCAAAATTTTTCGTATATGTTTTTTAACAACTAATTTTATAAGTAACATTTATTTCGTATAAAATATGCAATGTTGACTTGTAAATTAAAGTAAAAGAGAGATTCACAACTGCATACGATTATATAAATAATAATATGAATAAACTCCGGATATATTAATATTAGTCTGACATTTTAAACGGGTTAATTTCATTTGAAATTTTAGAAGTTCTTAACTTTTAAAATTGCTCAACTAATTTGAAGACACCCAGTATTTATATTAATTGTTATATAGTGGATGACTATTGAAACATAAACACGTTATTGATGAGTATATTCAATTATTGCCTAAACATATATAATATCTTAACAACATTTGTAATGGATGTCCTGTGTCATCCATTAATGTGAGAGGGTTGGAAGGAAGATTAGCCATAGTCAATACAAATTTTATTTATTAACAATTCTCAATTACGACACAAATTCAACAACCTCGATTGAGAAATGCACAAATTCATAAATATGAGGGTAACTACGAAGTAGACGAGGTAATTGGATCACTTATACTTAACAATTCCAGGCAGTACAACTTCTTATATTTGAAGATAATTTCTAAAATAATCCAATCCAAACTGACGAATCCAATTTAAAAACTAATTGACCAAATCGTCAATCTTAATATTAATCAAGTAATCTACGAAATGTTTCTAGCCTCTCTCTCTCCTACTTAAAAGTTTAGTCTTTAAATACAAGCCTTGATTTGAATAATCACATTTTCTTCTTCGGAGGAGGAAAGTTTTCAATAAATAAATTTTGAAGACCCAATATTCCCAATAATGACTATTACTAAGAATTACGCAAATAGACCCTTTACAATTGACTAAACGTGCTACATATAAAAAAAGTTAGAAAGCTTTATTACTGAAAAAAATCACGACATTTAATGGATAACACATGGAATAGTTTTAAAATCACTACAATATGTAGTTGGTAAATTATTAAATTTACCAACTACATGAAAATAACATAATGATTGAAATTTATTTTTTGTGGCTAATAATAAAATACTGAATAGTATACTTTCAGACATTTCGAAACCATACTATAAAATTTAGTCATTAAAAACTCAGAAAAAAATATATGAGAAAAATATTTAATATAAAATAATAATGAAATTAAATGTACAATTGCAATTTTTCTTTCTTGCTCTTGTTTAAATGATTTTTTCCCTCTGTTACACTAAATACTTTGTCATACTAATAAATATAATGGAGAAGAATGAACAGATTGTCACAAATAAATTAGCAAACATTATACTTAAGGGGTCTCAGGGTGTTAAAAATGTTTCGAGAGCACAAAATATGAACAATTTGCGACTAGAAATAATTCTTTGAGGTTAAAATGAAATAATATGATTCTTTTACACATTTTTATAAAGGAATAAAGTTTCAAAAAAGTATAAAATGTCTGAAATATAATCATAATTTTAAAAATAATAAGCACATAAAAATAAGAAAAATTTTTGTAAGAAACAAATAGTAAGTTTTACGACGCGCATGATATTTTCTGCAATAATAATTCTAATTACTAGCAATAAGTTGATTTATAAAGTCAAATATATCCTTATTACATGTGGTAGAGATTTTATATAAATAGAATAAAAAATAATATTTTTAAAAAATAAAAAAGTAAACTTTTAAAAAAAATTTTTAAAAATTTAATTTTTTTGAAATTTTTCAAACAATTACAAATAGGTAATACTATAAATAGCTAGGATTTAAAGATTATGATAGAGTTTACAATTCTGTAAAGTTTTATGCATCAAAGAATGATAGTTTTTTAAACGCAATGCGCGTACGTGGAAAAAACACAAACTGAGAAAAAAGGCTTTAAAGATTTAAATTGAATTTGAGAAAATAAATTTTAAAACTTACATGCTAAATTGCTCCAGGATCATACGATATGCCTTCCTGTTGCTCAAACAGCTCAATTTCCTTACTCTTTTTAATTTTTTTGGCTCTGCGAGCTTCAAACGATGATGCTAATCTCCTCTTTCTTGACGTAAAGATTCGACGATTGTCACGTTCAGCCAGGGCCACACAAACATTTTTGTTAATTTTTAAGCCAAATTTCTCTAAAATAGTAATAAGTATTTGATTTCCATCATTAAAAATGCTGGTTGCTAGATTTGCAGCAATATCTTCAATCTGAAGGCTAGAACCAATCGTCTTAGGACAAAATTTCCAGATTAATGAATTTAAACTTTCATTAGGATTCTGTGTCTTACCTCCTAAACATTTCTTCAGGAGTGCTAGATGAGATAAGTCTGCAAATACAGGCTTAATTACATCTCGAACAGCTTTAGCAACTGAGGGTTTGTGTTTATAGTTTTGTAAATTATTATTAATTGCAGCATTATACTTACACCATGTATTTGGATTTGTAGGACAAAACCAGTGCATCGGTTCATCATCGGTGCTGCAAGAATGACCCCAAACAGCCCAAACGGCTTTCCGCATTTCCTTTACACTAGTAGTTAGAATTGCATCGATTAGCATTACCATAGTAATGCGCAAGCTTATCAATTAAACTATCAGTTAACCTACCTTTACCGCCTATAGTTTTACCGTCAGATAATTTTTTTTTACCATATACTAATTTAAGCTTCCTAAGTCTTGTACCCATTCTCTTTTACACATGGCCTATACATTCTATTTTCTGAATAAGATGGTCATCACCATATGGCTTGTTTTCAGAAAGGGCATTGAATGTTTTTGTGTCGCCATCTCCTATATAAGGGGAATATTTCAGGTTGTGAAGTTTTTCGGATCGATTAAATATCCTCAACATTCCATCAACCTCCATCTTACCAGCAGATCCGGAATGATTTTTTCTACATGAAATCTTATGCGCTCTTTGCCATTTTTTCTACTACTATACCAAACTTTACCCCCTTATAACTGTCGCATCCTTTGCAAAATGAGGACAACACTTCCCTATTCAAAACCTTACCTGTTTCGGCCCCTATTAGAGTACATACTCCATTCAACGATGACTGTCCTCTCGTCTTCCAGGTCCCATCACCACTTACCGTTAAAATGTTATCAGGTGACGAAGAGTTTTTTTCGACAGCTGCCCTGTTCATGCTTTCTTCGGCGATTTCCTTCATAACAACTTGAATGTTTATTATTAATAACATCATATGATTTTTGTTCAACAGGATTAGGAAGACTCATTACAGAACAAAAGGTTTTTAATGACTCTAAACCTTGACCTATGCATCTCATTGCTAAAATAGATCTTCTGTTAATTTCTGGAGCATTATTTTTTTATTCCCAGTGTTTTCCCAGCTTGAAAAAGTTTAAATACTCCCACAGTTTTTACAATGTATTTCAAAATTCGAACATAAACTACGGGTAGATTTTTCATTAATTGTTAATGGTTTTTATGACATTTTAATCAGCATGATACTGACAAAATAGAGCTAAAGGTTGAAATAAAATCAAAAATACGACATCCTCTGAAGTTTTCACTTACCTTAACAAGATTTGACTTCAATGAAGTCTGAATTCCTGAGATTTTATTACTGGATACACCTGTATCTCTCCTTTCTGCAACATTTGTATCAGGACATACCTCCATGAATTGGTTCCCTCTAAATCTTCTTTTCTTACGACGCTTACCTGAAGGTCTAGGATGTATATTTTCCATTTCAAATCCAAAGATAAATAATGTTTTAACTTTCGATATACGATTTCAAACAACGTTGTTTTGAATTTCGATAACTTATTTCAAACAACGTGGTAGCATTACCAAAACAGAATGTAAACACAGAAAGAATGAATGTGTTGAGTTGCAAGCTTCCTTCTCATTCACCCAAGTGTTTAAAATATTTCATGAGGCTTTTTAAAAACAGAAAAATGAAACGTATGCGAAAATCAAGAATAAGTGGGCGTGGCATGTGTCCATTTAAATACTGTTATTACTAAATTGCTGTTTGGAATTTTTTTTAATAACTTTTGAAGTTTTTGTTGCACTATCACGTGGTTGGTATCAAAATGTTCAAAAGAAAATGAGGTACGACGTATATTTTTTTTCGAAAAAATCCGAGATTAACACCCCTGAGACCCCTTAAAATGAAAAGAAAGAAAAAAGTCTAAAATATTCTACTTATTATACCATTTAAGAAAGAATTTGTAGAAATATGCTAAAAGCAGTATCAATGCAAACACTAAGCTCCAGAATTTTCTGGTTAAGTTTTAGATTATTTTGAATTAAAATTAGTGAGACATTTTCTCTTAACGCAAATATAATGAACATATTCTATTACAATTCTCTTGATGGAAATCAATTTCTTCAACAGTAAAGTCATGAATATTCATCTCTAACCTGTGAAAAATAATACTTGTTTTAAAGCGGCAATGCCATCCAAAAACTATTTGATACAAAGGATGATAAAACAATTTTCAAATTCTAAAGCACCTTAGTATTCGATTCTATAAAGTAGCAAAATGCTGGTAACTTAAAAAATTATTTTAATGATTTGAGTAAAATTGCCTATCAAATAAAAAATTTCATTTTTTTAACATCTATTAAAATATAACCTAAGCGCATAAATATTATCAAAAAGTCTAATAACTTTATAACAAAAGATAATTTTATTATTACTTAAATATGCGTTTAACGAATTCCTGATTTATAAAATGATTAAATGAAAAACGTTACTCTTTGTCATCTATTTATAACAGTTCAATTGATAATTTTCAGTGAACAATACATGACTTAAAGTAATATAAATCATTCAACTGGAATTAGAGAGAACTTTAATAAAGATTTTGTTATTAATAGCCACTTAACTAAGCATCCCATCATTATCAAGAGAACTAAAACAGAAGGTAAGAAAGGTTATCAATCAGCCGCCGCATTTTTGATCTATCAATCAATACGCTAATTACATATATTTTCCCATTAATAAATAACACTTAAGCAATAAGTATGATATTTGATACTGCTATCAATAATTTCCTAATAAAGAGAATGCAAAACAAGGTTAATATGAATTTTCTCATGTGTAATTTATTTAACTAATATGTTAACTAAAAAAGAGAAAAGTAACTATGGCAACATATTCGAAAAAAATTTTTAAACTTATTCACATACAATATACCTAAAATGTAAAATATTTCCTTAAAATTACTTGTTTCATCTACTGAACAACTTTCAAGCAATAATATATATATTTTTTAATTATCATACATTTGATACTTTTAAGTATGATTTTTATGCTGGAAAATTTATGCTTCATATATTTTTCAAAATATTTAAAGTATGCATTTTTCTGGAAAAGTAAATGCAATATTCTTAATTTTTTTAGCAAATATTATCAGGTCTTACAAAAAAAAATGTTAAAATATTCATTATAAAATATGTATTTCAACATTATATTTTAAAGCTAAAAACTAATTTTTGCATGAAATTTAACACTAAATATAAAATATTAATGAAACACTTTGGAATTCTTATGTACTTTGTTCGGGATTTTTTAAACAAATAACAACTAAATTTATTAAACAATTTTGATCATTTAAAAAAATCTATCTGGATGCATACAAACATACGCACATAAACACATACGCCAATTTTTTTCACGGTCCTTTGTTGTTGTTAGCATATAGGTGGCAGTACGATTTAGCTCGGCATCATCTCAATTTAAAGGGGGAAACACCCTGGGGAGTCAGGAGCCTTCCACCTGTCCTCTCCCTAAACCAACCTCACGAGAGGACTTGCAGCTGTACACGATCATTTTTACATAATTTTGAAATAACACTGTTCAGCACCATACTTTCCTATACGAATTCTTTGTTCTAGATCGCGAATCCCCATTATTTTCAATTCTAATTTTTACTGTCAAATCGGTTTATGCCCTACATGAGTGAAGAGCTTGGTCTGATCCATGGCTTCTTTACTTTGTATTCTGAAGTTACGGGGAATACCCTAATTTTATAATCACTCTTTTCTTTGCTTTTTTGTAATCCAACTTAAACACATCATTTAGTTCTTCTATATAATTTGGTTTTGTGTTAAAGTATTTATTACATTGAGGATGCAATAAATACTTTCAATAACGCTCTAAATGCTCAAATTAGATGTGTTTTTTTTTCTAAATTTCGATGGGGATATTTACTGTATCATTTGTGTTGATGATTATTTTTTACTATTAAAAAGACAACACGTGGTTTCCGTGGAGACAAAAAACATGGGTGAGCTTAGGTTCGAGTTGTGAAACTGCAGTTAACTGAAGAAAAGTGAAGTCAGCTATCAACAGCTAATTTAATTAGTGAGGGCTTGAAATTTGCTTATGTATGGCATAATATTTCTTACTCATAATCCTGGCATAGAGCATGCTTTAAAATTCTAGAGTAATCTCAAGTTTTGTGTTGCTTAATCTCAAGAATTTCATAAGCAACTTCAGAAACCAAAAATAAATAAATAAATAAAATAAAAATAAAAACAACAGCCACTAATAACAGATTTTGTAACAACAACAACAAAAAAAACAATACAGGCCATTTACAATGAAGGAAATTCTTCATTTGATCCAAAGCCTAGAGTTGTGAATGACATACCTGACCTATCTACTGATAATGGTAGTTTTAAAACAGCTTGTAATAAGCTTGCATGTTTCTTATCAATTAGTGATTAATAGTTGTAAGTAGTTTTATTTCTAATTTCCATTTCAATTTTTATATGATGCATGTACTTGTTAATTGTTGAATGTAAACAGAATTTTCATTGTTTACTAATTTTAATTTTCTTGTAATTGAAAATTGTTATTTTTTTTATAAATATCTAATATGGATTTTATCATTACTTTCTTACACGTTTTATTGGGTAAAATACTAAGAGATTTTTTCAACTTACACTATTTTTTAAACTCGTGGAGCATATCCCCAAGTTTAATTTATGTCATTTTCAGCATTATTTTTTGCACGGTTATCTAAGAAACGTATCAACCGTGTTAAAAAGAAGTTGGATATATATTTTTTATTCATTTTAATTAAAGATAAACTCATGTAAACTACATTTAACACAACCCTTTATTCACATATTTTATACACAGTAATATAGTTTACTAAGATACTTTTCATAATAATTATTTTCTCATGCGATTGTTCTATGAAATCTCTAAGATTTGATGAATTGTAGGAAGAATAAATAACTTGAAGGTATGAGTGGTACCATTTTTGAAAATCTTGATATTTTCAATATTTGTTTTATTTATAATTTATTACATTAATGTTATACAGGGTGGTTCATTAAGTTGTATACAGTTTCAATATACTATAAATAAAAAAAATGTAAGAAATTATATGTTACCTGTAACAAAACCTGATTTTTCCGTAATCTATTTATTTCTGTTTTAATTCTATTTTATTCCTAGTTTTATATATTTCTAAAAATTTATATTACTTTTATTTGAATAAATTTTCACATTACACTAATTTTAATTTTGAAGGGGAGTTATATTTTTACATAAATATGTAACATGCATTTTTTTTCATTATTAATTCTTTACACGTCTTTTTTGGGAAAATATATATTTATAGCCTTTTCACATAACATATTTTTTTTAAAGTAATGGAACATATCCCCAAATTTACCATAGGCCACATGCATTGTTTACATAATTTTTCCTTTTTTTACACGATTCTCAAAGAAACATATCTACCGTAAAGGAAATAATTGCATATATATATATATATATATATATATATATATATATATATAAATGTAAAAAGTCGATGGCCGTAGAAGGTATTTTTTAATATTACTATTTTTTATGATTGATGTTGCATATTCAATATTATTGAGGAGGCAGTCTTGAGATTAGTTATTCTTGTTTATTGTACACTGAACATGTAGACACACAGATAGAAGGAATCACACAGAAACATACACATACAACAAAAATACACAACACACAAACACAAACCAAGCTGCAGCCGGCTACATGTTGAAACACAAAACAGAAGAGAAAGAGGGCCGGTCTCCAGGAATCTCGGTGTATATATAGCCGGCTCAAATTACATGATCTGAGTGGGTGGATAGATGTTGTTCTAAATACTCTCGTTCAGTTGCTAGAAAGTTTATTAATCAAACGTGGGTCCTGAAGGGCTGGACCATAGGTAATTAAAAGATATTTAAAAAGATTATATATTCCTGGGATTATTACATATATATATATATATTTATCTTGAGATAGGCAAAATACTGATTTCATTAGCATTCCTTTTCAAGATATTACGTAGTTAGGAAATAAAACTATTTAAAATACGCTGAAAAGGGAAGATTATCCAATATGCATTCTAGTGTTCCCTTCTTATCAAGCCCTTACATCCACTTAGAGTATAGTGGCGGAAGCCTGTACTATGGAAGCCTGTACTATGGTAATGAATTCAGTACCAGTATGTCTCGGGTTTGAGTCATGTTGCCACTGAAAGCTCACCACTTAGAAGAGGCTGATGCACGTGAAATCTGCCTAACTCAAAGTTCTCCATTGACGTGATGTGGTAATTTATAGAGGGAATGCCACCGCAAGTCTAATTCTCATCACTTGACTGAGACTCAAAATTACAATGTCCGTATCCAATAATCATCATGTTGCTTTATAGTGCGACGTTAAAGCAAATCCTACTCTCATTCACTCACCCATTTAGAGCATTTGCTCATGTTTTTCTGAGAGATCACTCGTCAACTACTACTACGGACCCAAATCATATAGTTAAAACTCTATAAACTAAAATACTTGCATTTGTTATTCAAACTCAGATCGACTCGAGGCTCAAGTTTCTTAAATCTGTTATTGCTATCAAGGTGGTAACTTTGGGTACAGAATTCTTTAAACTGTATACTATATTTTGTTTCAATCTTATCCTGGCTTCCATCCAGTATATTGTTTTACACAGAAAATAGAGCTCTATTACTTCCTTTCCTTTCTGATATGTTTCTACTACAGTTCCTTGCAACCTATATAACTGTTAGAGCAGCTCTGACTGAAACATTGATTCAACCCTCAATTTGACCACCCTATATTTTTTCTATAAATTGCATGTCCTGTTTGGAAGAGTGATAGAAGCTCCACGTGCTTGAATCAGTATTCCAGAAGCTTGTAGAGTTAAAGAGGGTTGACGGAATCAAAGTGAAGTGAAACTTTTGCCCTGGAATTGGATTTTCTGGCTGTAAAGCACTGTTCGAATCATCAGTGAATATGCACTGAAATTTCAACCAACTATTCGTAGTAACCCAAAGTTAGTTATTTCCTACGGAATCGCAGGATTATTTCTAGAAATGTTTTTGTTGTTATAATGAGTTAACTAATTTTAATTATATCATTTGTTGCACGATTATTTGTTTACTATAAAACATAGTGTGCGTGAAAATTATTTAGCATTGTAAAATATTTTTACCATTAAAACAAATTTGTTGAAAATATTGTTTTATGAATGTTTAAAATAAAATAATGTTTTATTTTTAAATATAACTCATAATTTGTTGCACAAATTGCCTGACAAATTTGTTGTGATTATTCTAAATTACTAAGCAATTCGGACAGAGAAAAACAAATTTTAATTAAAACCGCTGTAGAGTAATGAAAACTAGTTGTTTTCTGATGCCTTCCTGTAACTTATAAATGTATATTATTTTATTTTCTATTCTTTATTTATACACTTGTTTATTTCTGAACTATATTTTTTTTATTCTTCTGAAATGCAAAAAATGAACAATTTATAAATTTTTATTTAAATATTTGTTTTATAATTATGTTTTAGAGAATAGAAATTTTGTATTTAATAACATATTTCTTTCAAGCATGATAACACTCTTACCTATTTTTTTTTTATCGTTCAGTAAGGATTTTAAAAACTCGAATACTTTTCAAACTTTGAATCATCATTTTATTTAATAAAAAAGTTCATCTGCGCAAGCACACACAAAACAGTGCATGTAATTAATTAGGACTGTAAGAGCTTTAATTTATTTATATTTTACCAAACTAAATTTAAAACTCCTAAAAACTTTCAGAGCTTTTTAGTAGATTATTTGAGGAGACTATTTTATGAAAATAAAAGTACTTCTTGGAAAATTTTCTAAATTTACTTTTTTTATTTATTTGTTGCAAGTTAAATTATAAGACAGTGTATAATTTTTTGATACTCCCGTAGTTTACACATATTTATGGATACCCATGTTTATGTAAGGATTGTCTTTTAAGTAATAGAGCAGTCCTTCTTGCAGAGTCAAAATTCAAATAAAATAAATTAATACAATGCAATTTAAACCTTCAATCAACATGATGTATTAAAATAAGGGGAATATGTAACTAAAAGGCAGATTAAATAATAGTCATTATCATACTGAATTCTTTGATACAGAGTAAAATTGTTTTCATCGAAAAAATCACTTGGGAAATAACTAAAAAAATTCAAACTACTTAATAACTGTACTACAGAAAAATTGAGCATTTAGTAGACATACATACACGTATAAATATACTTGCATATAATGAGAAAATTGAATCATGTTTATAATGTATAGATTAAGGGACACAACACACAATACGATTCAATTAACAAAAATCGGTCAAAAAATCAAATCTAATTTTTTTAGACTAAATTATTTTTTATATTCTTTTCTATAACCTGACAAAATTTGAAAGCTCTAAACTAAAAAAAAACACAGAATTATGATAGTTTTTGCGTTCTTTTTATTCACATCCCTATGTCAAATCAAAACTTTAAACTTACTTATCTCGGAAAGATAAAATAACTAGTTTGTCTTCATTTAAAATGCTAAGGTTTTTTTTCTATTGTGCCTAATCCTCTGATTTTTTTACCTATTGCTAATAGTACATGTAACAAAAGTTGGTATGCATTTTTGAATCAAAGCAATACTTATTTTTTTAAGTAATTGTACTCAGAATTTGCACATTTTTTAAGGAATTTTCGATACGCATTCATAAAAAGAAGTATTGTAGAAATACCAATCATGTTATCGCAAAACCCATACCAACCTTTGTTATGCATAGTTTAAGGTACTTGTAAATCAAATTTCATGCGTGTACGTAACTTTTTGTAGGAGGAGTAGCATTTTAAAATCACTTCACAAATTTGAAATTGTTTCCTTAAAAAATTTAATGCCAAGCTTTTTATGAAATTTTAAGCACAAAATCTGTTTTACATAGTATACACACATAGGAGGCAACCAAAAAATTTTGAAAATCCTTGAATTAAAATTTTTGCTTAAATCGTATCATGTACCTTAAACAAGATAAGCTAGAGGATTATTTCAGTTACATTTAATTTATTTTAAAATATGTCGACAGAGAGAGAATATTAATTCTTCATTAATTTTTCAAATAGCCTTCTAAAATTTTAAATTTATATGTATACATATATATATATATATATATATATATTAATCAGATTTAAAAACAGATATCAATGCAATAATTTACCTATTTATCAGCAATGTATTAAATTAATGTAAATTCTCCCATCATCCGTGTTTGGTGAGGTACAAAGCACCGTTAGAACTGATTGAACAATCATTAAAGTTAAACCTCTAATATGGTTTTTAGGTGTATGAATACTGATATCTAGGAAAGAGCTATGCATTTTAATGGGAAAGGTTAACTCATAAATGTACACTAAAATACTTAAGATATTTATGACTTGATATTAAGACTTGAGAATGACTTTAACTTTCAACAAGTCTCAGCGACTTCCCACACGTCAACAGTCACCACTGCATAGCTTACGAACAATAAAATCAATCAAATTCCTTCTCTCATATATTTACTAAAAGGAACATAACGGAGAAAATGAAGCTAGAGCTAAAGGTTAAGGATAAGCTCGGAGTAAGTGTGAAATTTATTTGGGTAACTATCAGCAAAAATAAAGAAAATATTAGTGTACTGTTTTTTGAATTACATGTAGGGCGTTACTAAGGATAAGGGGAATACACTGGTGTTCGAATTTAAGAGAATTTTTAGATTTCTTTCGATTATTTCTAGAACTATGAACAGATTTTATTGAAATTTAGTACGTATGTGGGACTGATATAAGGCAAAAAATTAACCATTCAACAGAAAAAAATGGACAAGCATGATCACGAATAACACCCATCGAAGTCGAAGGTATGAATCAGCAGTTGCAGAATATAACAAAAAAATTGATTAATAGGGAGTATGGTCCTTTCATTCATATAAACAGGCCTCAGACCTTGATTTTATATCGAAAATAAGGGAGTTAATGAGTTACTGTGGCAATTAATCCCACTCGTTCAGAAAATTTCCTTTCAAGTCTCGGACTTGACCTCCTCTGTGAACCAACCGTTCACAGAGAAGGGTTGCTTTTCCATCCCCAGAGCGTCCCATACGGATAAGGTCTGGAGATCCAACTGGACAATTCATTCGCCGAATATTCTCACTTTCAAGAAATTCATCGACCATATGAGTCCTATATACTTCACTTTACCATTCATTAAAATTAAATCAAGATCAACTGCATCCCTGAAAAGGCAAACATTCCTATGCCTCACAACGTTTACAGTACATCGTAGAAAGGCATGGAGTTTTGTGCTGCCATTCAAAAGGATGCCTACCCAGGTGATCAAGCCTCTGCTATCGTAATTGT
This sequence comes from Trichonephila clavata, assembly GCA_019973975.1. Taxonomy (NCBI): domain Eukaryota; kingdom Metazoa; phylum Arthropoda; class Arachnida; order Araneae; family Nephilidae; genus Trichonephila; species Trichonephila clavata. The sequence goes on from BMAO01024017.1 coordinate 13,602, forward strand.
CGATTTCTTGGACATTGGAGAGCAGGTATCGGATCCCTGGTTCTCTCTCAAAACGCAAGTACGGGGAGAATATATTTATTTAAATATGTATCACAATTTATATATTTCATTATTCTCTTTAAAAAGTCATTGCGAAATATTTTTAAATACCTCATGACATTTTTACCCTATGCTCAAATACCAAAAATGAGAGATGACGGTATTAAAATTTAAAATTTTTAAATATTCCTTTCAATTAAACTAAATTCAAATCTCCAGTCTCTTTGTGAATTATTTTCCTTATTTTATTACTTTGTATTTGTTTTCAAGCACATATATATTGTTTTTATGTTTTAATTCACAAAAAATAATATAAGGGATTTCACAACTGTGTAGATATCACTTTCTATTAAAGTACAAAAGGTTTTTTTTGACACAGCATCTCATCTAATGAGGATTTATTCCATTTTCATAGAATCCCTGAAGTCATTATGTCAGTGGCTTGGAAGTTTAAAAAGTTTAATGAGAAAAAACATGTGAAAAAAATATCTGTTTTTACAAAAAGATTCCTTTTTCTTTTACCATGACTTAGTGTGTAATGATAATATTGTTAAATCTTCTCAGAAACGTTTGCTAAAATCAATAAAAAACATAATACCTTTTCCCCACAGACTCGTTATAAATGGATTATTACCACATAATCTTTATCAAAGTTGTTTTGCAACTCCAAATAGGTGTCTAGTTATAATTCTTATTTATACAGAATTTTTTTAACGTATTTAGATATTTATACATACTATTTTATTTTAATTTCATAAATATTTCGACATTATTTAAACTGATTTCCTATTTTAAAATAATTTCAAGTTACTGAGTGTTAAAGAAAAGAAAATAAATCCATATGAATAAGTGTGACTATTGGGAATTGGCAAATTGTTGGAAGTTGGTCATAAGTAATTGGCAACGAACCTCGTAGTTCTGAAAGATTATTATAAGAATTCATTCTAATTGTGCTATTTTTTTTCCATCTTATAGTAAATGACTATTTTGAATCAAAGTCCAGCGCAGCGAGTAATAGCTCTTATTATTTCATAGACTGGTTTCCAGATATGATGCCACAAGAATGGTTATAGAATGATTTCCAGATTTTACAAAAATGTACCTAGCATTTTCTCTGAATAAACTAGTACTCAGTTAATTTAACAGCCGTGAAAGCTTCAAAATTCTTAAATACTGTTAAATATTCGATTAAATTATTAGACAATGTTCTTTAATTTTTAATATTTTCCAAAATGTTGTATAAAAAAACCCAATCAAAATGATTGTTGCTCACAGAATAAAAATATTTTTTGCAGAGCGTTAGCAAAATGTTAAAAATATGATTTTGAGAAATTCCATGACTGTTTCTTAGCGTATTTACAAATAAATCTCTAACAATAAATTATAGAAGACAGTTTATTAATTCCATTCCAAGGCTTAACCTCTAGTCTATCATTTTTTTTTTCATTTTTATTTTGGAAATCTTTTTAAATTCTGTCTTCTATTTTTCGCATCAGAGATATATTAGATTCTCTTTTTATGTCAGTCATTCTTGTTCATAATCATATTTTACGGGGAATTATTTAATGCTGTTTTCGAGACTGAACATGAAGTCTAGGGATAAGACATCTTACGCTGTCATCAAAGAACTTCTTAGCTTCGGATGTGTTTGAGAAAGTTCTGGGATAAGGTGCAATTACTCTGCCTAGAGCCTTCCAAACGTGTGATTACGGTCTAAAGAACCAGCTGGGAGGATGCTACTGTATCCCTGATTATCTCCATATATGAATGCGTCGAGAACTAGTGTTTAGATAGAATTTCCACTTATCAATGAAGAAAAAACAGGCCAATTGCTCCGACGACCAATGATATTTTCGCTACTATGTCGACTAAGCTTTCCAGGAGCTAAGGGAGCCAAACCATTGTTTTTCAGGCAATTAGATCTACCTCGCTAATCTTTTGGTGTTGAGAACATTTTAAAACTGAGGTATCACAGATCGTAGTTTGGGAGTTAAAGAAACTTTTCATCAACCTATTGCGAATATCATTTAAGGTATCCAACTACTTGCGACAACTTAAAAAAAAATGTAGATATGGTGATTTTTTCTGTTGTTTTTAGATTTGTTTAGTACATTTTAAGAAAAATATGAAAAAATTAGGAAGAGAAAAATAAATTATTATTACTAAAATGTGAAAAAATTGGTAGAAATTTTAAAAAATAACATAAACGTGGCCCAATCTTTGCCAAAAGTTTATGAACGAATTTTCAATTTTTCTATTTTGGTGTGTTGCTATGTTATTCATGTTTTAAATGACCTTCAGGATAAGAGATATTTTAATTTCTACAAAAACGAGAGCACTTTATCTTAGTTATTATATGAAATTGCTTAAAAAACAGTGATTATATTAACAAAAGGGACTGTAAATTTTGTAATAAAACAGTGATTGATAAATCTGACAGTTAAAACACTTCTACTATTATACAGAACTGGCACACAAAATTTCAGTTAATTATTTTCAAAATCTTTTCAGCAATCACTGTCCCCGTTTGAGCATTTAAAAAAAACACATTTCGATTAAAACCGTTTAAACTATGACATCTTGCTTATAGTAAAGGCAATTGGTTTTATACTAAAACACTGATAGTTTTTATTGTAGTGAACAGAAAGCAATAAACTTGGTATTTTTATAAAACTAATCAGGTGACTTATAAAATAAATCCGTAAAAAAATTGTCAACATTTGGCAAAATTTACAATTTTAGAGTAGTCGGATACCTTAAAGCCAAGTTGCGTCATGAGGATGCGTGATATACTGTCTTCTAGATATTACACTGTTCTCGTGTAACTGTTTTCTTAATCGAGAAAACAATATTCTTGTGACACATTGAATAATTTTGATGCATCCGCTTGGGGCTGGCCTGTCTCCTATACCCCCAAACCTTCCAAAATATTCGGAAACATTCACAAATGTAAGCGAAATTAACCAACATAGAATAGTGTTTGAAGTGCATGCCCCATCAGTAGTTTTAATTTGCATAAAATTTTAAAAAAGCGATCGAATTTGATGAAGTAACTAAAACAACATCTTTTCTTAGTAACGTTTACTAATTTTTATTAAAAATGTTTCAGAATTTGAAAAAAAAACCTAAGAATGCGTTGGTTACGTAATTTTTTCACGTCATTGAACGAATTCGTGTGCGAATATTAAACTTAGACGACAATTTACAAAAGTACTTTTTTGAATATTTAAATATACATTTTGTTTTCTGGTTATATAAAATTGAAAATATTACAATTTCAGCAGTATTTTTATTTTAATAAACTTTCACGTATTATCATTTATTATAATTATTTACACTATATTTATAATCTTAGCAAAATTTACAATCTGGTAAATTTCTTATCTTATAATTTTTTTTTAATTTCAAAGAAATATGTGTAAGAATGGATTGTTTATTAACGTATCTAGAAATTTTTTAGTTAATTGAAAACAAATTATTTGAATAAAAATAGTTTTCAGAATTATGTTAAAGTGTAGGCAGTGAGTATTTTGAAAGTACGAATTCTTGTTGCTAGTTGAAAAATTGTATCGAAATATTCAACCCAGTTGATTACTCATACACATTTAAATACCTTCCTTTAATACTTTCATATAGCATTATTTTGAAATAAAAATTATTTAAAATCACATTCTAAAAGATATGGAGTGAATAGTTTCTGTACGAAAAGAAAATGTATCTGGTGAAACTGAATCAGATTAGTTTGAAACTTTATAAATATTTGAATTTTAGCGATTAAATATTTCTTTTTTTTAAACTTTTAGAAATATTCTCTTTATAAAAACTTATGTTCCAAAATAGTTTAATAATATTTCGTGGTTTTTAAAGACTCCGCGACGTTATTTACTAATTCGATATTATTACATGGTATTTCGATTAATGCATATGTACATTTCTTGATGCATATGGCATTCCTAAATTTAAGATATTAAATTTAACTTGCAGAAATTTTTTTTAAATAACAATATAATTACATCTAAAGCTACTGAAATGTTAGAAATAATATATTTTTGTAATGTATTGTCAGGAAGAGGATTAAAGGTAACTTTCATTGATGTAATATTTTGTAAGAAAATAGCTTAAAAGATTTTAATTGGATCTTACGGAATTTCACACGGAAGGCAACAATATAGATGGATTTTTAAAGTATTATTTTTGTAATATTATTTCCGAAAACCATATTTTCAAAAAAATTGGACTGTAATAATAATTTGGATTTAAAAATATATATATCATACTGATATAAATTCTAAATATATTATACAACTCCTTATATTATAAAATAAACCATTATAATCCTATCTCGCAAGGAAAAAAAGCTGTGTTGTTTTGAACCATGTTAATATATATTCTGATTAAGTAGTTTAATAGTTATATGCTCGAGCAAATAATTATACTTATAATCTAACAAAGCCTTGTATACTTTTTTTTTGTTGCCTTCCTTCATAGCAAAAATTATCCTAATTTAGCTTATGCTTTAATAAAAAGATAGAAAAATATTTTACATTAACATATAAAATGTTGTTTGAAATTAAACATAAATATATTCTTCAAACTAAAAATTCGAAGTTCCCTCAGCTGTTTTGTAAAAGAAGGCTAAACCTCAGTGTCGTAATTTGTTTAGTTAAATCCAATATTTACAAATCTAATTTCTGAAAGAAAGAAAAGTTTTGCAAACAACAGCATTTTCACTTTCAAGTTTCCAAATACTTACTTAAAGAAATACAACAAAGGAAAATTACTTTGTTTTAACATAGCTGCAATCCATTAACAGAGAACTGAAGTACTATTTTTCTTTAAGGGCAACTAGTAAAAAAAACCCTGTTAACATTTCTAATCATTCAACTCCCGCATTGCCCTGTGAAAGCTTCTTATCAATTGTGGAGTGAAAGCTTTATTCTTATCAGATATTTCTGACGAAAAATGTCAGCGCTCTTATCTGAAATGGCAAGGAACCAAGGTTATTAGGTTGTGTAATCCCGCTCATTTAAGCAGACAATCCCTTTTGGTCAAACCTCCGATAAATGGATTGACTTAAACCTTGGCCTGGTTCAGAGATCTCATCTATGCATAATAAAAGAAGAGCACCGGAATTTCCTCATAATACATTTGCTGATCAATCAGATGGGCTTAAAGGAAATGGTCTCAGATGTATTTCAGTGTATCTAAATGCTTGCTGAATTTCCGTATTTGTGTGCATTATACTTATGATTGAAAAAGTACAGAAAAACAAATAAACTTCCTTAAAACCTCTTTGATGGAACATAAATATTACATAGGACATTTGATCACACCTAATGATATAAATCTCTCTCACACGCACACAAACTTTGATATTTCCTGCATTTGTTGAAATTGTAAATTTAAAATAAAAATAAAAATAGTAAAACAAGGATTATAAAAAAAATAAGTCAATTTCTACTTAAGTCAACAAAGAGAAAAAAAATATTTTACTTACTTTTTATTAAATAGTTACAATTAATATATAAATATGTATCTACGTATGACAGGATGGCAACATTAAGTGATAGCATAGAAAGCGATTTTCCTTGCAATTTTCCATTTTGTTTTCTATATATAGTTTTGAACTATTTTTTGTTTGTGGCTATTTATTTATGAATTAAATTTAATTATTCCAATAAAAATCACATTCTCAAAAATTAGGCCACATCCAGGTGGGATTTGAACATACGAACTTAGGACTACAAAGCCAGCGGTCTATCCATTGCGCTATAGAGCACAATAAATGAATTTGATTTCTATATATGCTGATGTACTATTATGCTTGTTTGTAACTATTTAGTCATTTTTTAAATTTAATTAATGAATTAATAATTGAAAAAACTGTAGTAACCTCATGTGTCATCCACTACATGTTTAAAAATATACTTGAATTTCAATGGATGAATAGAAAGTTTTTTTATTAACGATTGGAAATTTGAACTATATATTGGCCTAAATATCGCCCTATATACATCCATGTCCATATATTAAGGATAATTCAGAATCACACAGAAATTGAACTCTAAAATAAAAATTTCACCTGTAGAATTATCACACACATCTTGAAGAAGAATATGCAAATTACAGGAAACCACCAGATGGCGCGGATAGTACGTCACAATAACGAGAGTATAAGAGAGGGGTATATAAGGAATGGCGGCAAAGAAGTGAAATTGTTCACAGGCACTTTAAAAGCCTTTCAGTGCAATACCCGCATAGTTATGGCACAAAGGAAGCATTTGGATGATTTTTTACGTGGTAGAATTATCAGACGACTGGAATATGGACGTACCCAGCTGGAAGTATCTGAGGAACTTGGAATGGCCCAGAGTGTCATCTCCAGGCTTTGGCAACCATTCCAAGATGATGGTAATATGAGTAGATGTTACAGCACAGGTCGCCACCGTGTTACAACGCCGAATGAGGATCGGTATTTGACAGTTACTGCCAAAAGAAACAGACGGAGTACAGCATTAGACCTATCTCGTCAGCTCTCTTCAGCTACCGGTACGACAGTTTCAAGGCAGACCGTGTACAGACGCTTAGGGTACATTGGTCTATATGCTCGTAGGCCTGTCAGATGTGTTCCCCTTACCGCAACTCACTGTCGCCTGCTATTAACGTGGAGTAGAGAGCATGCATTGTGGACACCGCAACAGTGGTATTGTGTGATGTTTTCCGACGAGTCCAGGTTTAGTTTGCAGTCTGATTCTCGCCGGACTTTCATATGGAGAGCGTCAGGTACCCGTTACCACCAAGGGAACACCATTGAACGACACCGTTACGGTGATGCAGGATGGCTCGTTTGGGGAGGAATTATTCTTGGTTCCAGAACTGACCTGCTGCATGTTCAGAGTGTAACGATGACAGGCCACATCTATCGGGATGTCATTCTGGAACAACATGTACGCTTGTTTCGGGGGTGCCATGGGTGCTGAATTTCTGTTTATGGATGACAACACCCGTCCTCACCGTGCAAACATTGTAGACTAATGCCTTCAATCGGAAGATATCACCCGTATGGATTGGCCAGCATACTTACTGGACTTGAATCCAATAGAGCATGTGTGGGATATGTTTGGCCGACGAATTGCAGTCCGTCTACCCCCTCCCACCTATCTACCGGAACTTCGGAGGGCATTGCTTGATGAGTGGTGTAATATTCCCCAAGATCAGATTGATAATTTGATACTCAGCATGCGTAGGCGTTGTAAGGTCTGTATTGCATCGTCCGGGAGACATATTCCGTATTAAATATCATACTAACCATGTTATACTGTTTTTAAAAGCTTTTATTTAACTTACAATGTATGTATGTATGTATGTATGTATGTATGTATGTATGTATGTATGTATGTATGTATGTATGTATGTAATTTGTTCGGGTGGAATCTTGCAACTCAATTTTGAAGCTGATATCTTCATCACATTGAGCTGAAATTTTGTATACACGTTTAGTTTGGATGACAATGCATGTTTTGACCATTTATATTCCGATATTGCAATTAATTAAAAAGATATTAATTAAAAACGTTAAACTAGTTTTGGGCGCCAACTTCGATATGCATGCATTGTTGTAATAATGTTATTGTTACAACAATGACAAAAGTTGGCGTCGAAAATCGGTTTTCAGCCAAACTGGAATTTCATAACGTTTAGGTATTGACTGTATTAATTAACATTGTCTAAAAAATAATTACATTTCTACAACGTAAAAATAATCTAATTTCTACAACGTTTGCAATTTTTTTACAAATTTCTATCTATTTTCTTGGATTTAAATTCAAAACAAAAAAAGTAGAGGTATTTTTGAAGTAGAATGGTATATTCTATACCTTTCTCAACGCTGCCAAGTTAAACTGAGATGGAGCATTGTAGAAATTCTTTAAAAAATTTATCTAAATTTAATCTATGAAACTCAGACAAAAAATAATTACAGAATCGGAAAGATCATTTATTTCGTCCCGATACGGTATAATGTTTTTTACAAAATATTAATATTTGTATTTCTTACAATTTTTTTAAATAAGTCAAAATCGATGCGTTTTTGTTAAAATAATGTCTAAACTGTTGCGCATGATTTTTTTTTTGTTTAAATGAATCAACATTCCGTACTAAAACAGATCGTGCTTTTCTTTTTTAGAATCAGTCATTTAAAAAATAAAATGCCAAAAACTTATATATTTTACGATTTTTCAAAAAATACTCAAAATTTTAATTAAACATTTAAAAATCGTCATTTATGAAGAAAACCCCATAAAACTTTTTTTTCGTGTGTAGGACAATATTACCCAAGATCTGTACGAATATTGAAAAAATTGCTTAAAAATTACGGATTTAAGAAAAAATTGTGTTTTTCGACTAGTACACTTTTTGCAAGAATTCATTTAGCTGGACTGTTCGAAAATAACCGGCAAACACCTAGCAACAATGGTGCGTTGAATGAGATGAACAGACTGAGAAACCTATCCAGTGATAAATAAAAAGTAAAAAATAAATTAAAAGTAAAAAAAAATCTTTTTTTAAAACAAGCTTTTATTTAAACGCACTAAAGAGAATAAAATAAATTTTTCTTTAAAACTTGTTTTACTATCAACTTATAACATCATTACACAATTTATATGATATAAAAGCTTGTCGCGAGATTTACCTTTGCAGATAAACAAGTAAATTACAAAACTTGATCTGATTCATTTTAATTTTAAAAAATTTCAAACTAAGTAAATAAGAGTAATTTAATCTCGTGCAGAGCTTTTATATCATATAAATTGTGTAATGACGTTATAAGTTGATAGTAAAAAAAGTTTTAAAGAAAAATTTATTTTATTCTTTTTAGCGCGTTTAAATAAAAGCTTGTTTTTAAAAAAGTTTTTTTACTTTTAATTTATTTGTAAATAGGTTATTTTTTTAAATTTGCTCCAGGGAGTAAAAATCGCAATTTTTTATTAATTATGTCAAACATGTAGCATCTTGTTTGCTCTTTACCTTTTGTTTAATAAATAGACTTTACAAATACGTCAAATTTGTTTTGCTTCTGTCTCTTTCTTTGCCTGAACTTCATTATCCTTAATTTATGGACTTGAGTGTAGTATAAGAAAACAAAATCTAAAAATGACAGAAAATTAGGAATTTTAAGCCAAACACATATATCAGTATGACGAAAATAAAATGCAATTGTGCATTTATTATTATAAAATTAAATTTTCAAATAAAACATTTCAATTTTTACAGACATGAGTCTACATTAAATAATCTTTGCATTTAACTTTATATTTAACCTAATTTTTTCGCTTAAAGTTTTTACAACACATCGACATTTTTGAAGAGACTATCATTTAGTTTAACGTTCAATACATGTTTAAAAAACTTAATAGACAGAGAATAAACTTCCTTAAAAAGTTTAGTTGATAGTCAAGCAAAGACATGTAAATTTAGAAAAAATAGTACTTTATCCAACAAAACTTTCGAATTTCCTTGGGAATTTAAACAGTCTCTACTAAAACATTTTGTCCTTTAGTCTCCTTGTCCTTTTCTACGTCAAAATTTAAGATAGGGAACTTGATTTTTTACTTTTATCCGAAGTTGAAGGATTTCCTTGATATTTTTACCATTTTAAAGGTTTAGTATCCCCATTTAAACGCAGAATTTCAAAGATATGATGGGAAAAAGATTTTCAGAATGTATACTGTTCTTGGCCGTGAAAGACAAATAAGATTTAGAATATTGATACTTGGCTGTGAAAGATTATGGTGACAGACTAAAAGTCGTATTTACTAGAAAAGAAAAGGTATAGAGTGTATATCATCGTATGCGAAATGTTATTTTAGGTATGTTTTCTCTTCACTTATATTATTCCTTGACATGTATTCCATTATGATACAACATGATTCAAACTGGTCATTACTTAACTTTTCATTTATAGAGCATTCTGCAACTAAAAGTGATAACGAATTACTACACAATTGGTATGTAATTGATGCATGAGAGACGGTAAAGGAATATGATAAAGAGTTCAATTAGTTCAATATGTTGTACTTTACTTGAGAAAATAGGAAATTTTTTTTAAAAAAATGAAATGATCTTCAATTACTATATTAATAGTTTAGTCATTTACTGACTAATCTTCGATTGGTGTAGTATCAAAGGTAAAGAATTCAGTAACAATCCGTTTGTGAAAATTAGAAAGTTTTTAAAAATGGGTGCAAATTGTAAGCAAACGTCTGAAATAGAAATATTTTAATCATTTTCAGAACAAAGAAAGGAAATTTACTCAATTATACATCCTTACTACAATTATAAGCTTAGAAGGGGCTGATTAGTAGAACGTAACTGGGATTTTGTAATGTTTTACGCATGTAATGTATCGGAGTTCGCAAATGTACCAGAGCTAATCAAAAATAACCCATAGTCTCTGAGTTTCAAAAACTCATGGTGTCAGATCTCAGGATTTTTTTTGGAAAATGATGAATACTCAATTATTTTCATGGTTTTACATTTTGTTTATCATTTTTTCCAACTTGTTTTGAATTACTCAATTTTCTTATAAATGGGGGACTATGATTATGAATATGATTATCCTGTTATGATTTAAACGCTTTTAGGCTACATTTAGGTCGTTTTCTAATATTTCTGAAGCTTCATAATTATAAAATTTCGTCCATAATAATGCAGATAGATCCTAGCCATATATAGAAAAAAGAATTTATTTCAAATTTTAATTTTAATTAGTAAATTTCATGTTAAATTAATATATTTTTAAAATGGTTGAATAATATTACCTAATGATTAAATTTTTGTATTAAATCCCTACATTTATACTGCTGGCCACCGTAAATGCAACACCCTGAAGGAAGCACGCAAATAACATGAAATTTACAACATGCATTAGCGGAGGAGAGATATGCAAATGATTAGAATTTCAGCTCAGACACACATCACGCACACCTGTGGTACCACCCCAAAGCGCTATTTAAGGATTGGAGATTTCAACGATTTCAAGTTTGGCAATTGTATTTTTCTTGTGGATTTTTCAAAATACGATCAGTTATGTCTCGTAGAAAACAGCGATCAGCTTTTGATCAAGTATCCGAGTTCGACAGAGGAAGGATAGTGGCCTACCGAGATTGTGGATTATCTTTCAGGGAAATCGGTAGTCGTGTTGGACAAAACCAAACAACTGTAATGCGGATATGTGACCGTTGGATGCAGGAAGGTACGCATTGCCGGTACTTTAAACAGTCAGCGCTACATCTCCGAGGTGTTGGAGCCAGTTGTCCTTCCTTACCTTCAGGACTTGGCCACAGCCATATTTCAACAGGGTAATGCGCGACCACACGTGTCCAAAGGCACACATTGTCCAAAGGTTCTTCGTCAATCACTAGATTGAATCGCTTCCCTGGCCGGCTCGCTCTCCGGATCCTTCGCCGATAGAAAACATGTGGTACATGGTTGCTCAACAATTGACCCAGAATACACTCCCAGCTGCCACACCAGATCAACATTGACAACTTGTGGAAGCTGCTTGGCCTGCTGTACCCCAAGATCACATCCAAAGTCTCTTTGAATCAATGCCGAGGTGTGTAGCAGCGGTGATCTCCAACAATGGCGGCTACTCTGGCTACTGATTTTGGCAGGAACCACACTTCACAGAAGTCTATAAATTTAATCATTTGATACTTGGTCAACATGTTATCTACAAAATAGATTGTATTGTGCTATATCTTGTCTTTCTTGTTGTTGTCTTTACGGTGGCCAGCAGTGTACATATAAATTTCATATTTTTAAATACTGATTTAGAGATTATTTCACAACGATGTATTATCTTTTAAGACCCATTAAGATCTTTTACCCTTTATACCTTTTTTATAAATTCAAATTTATCTAGATTAGTATTTAATTTTCTTAATTTCTAAATCACCACATTTAGGACACTACACATCTCATCACACAAATGCATTCTATCAATAAAATGAAGGTTTATTTATTCATTTTTCGAAATAACTTGGAATTCACCCACTTCAATGCATCATTAAATTTAAATTTGGCTTCACTCCCACCCGGTATTTTGTTCGAGAACTATATAGTTTCATAAAAGTGTACACTGCATCAAGTTCAATCCTATTATATGAAATAGTTATCAAAATAACCAGTTTTTTAAACTTATTAAAGTTTGGATAAAAAAATACGCATTTATTTAATATTATGGCATTAAAATTACCTGATTAAGAAATTTTGTTATAGATATGAAACCCCCATAAAAAACAGTTAAAATAAACTACTTTAATACGATATTTAAAAGTCTCTCTGATATTTATTAAAACTAATAAAGTCATTGCAATTTTATTTTCTATTTTAAAGATAATTGTTTTTATTCTGTTAAGGAATATGTTGAACACATTAAAAAAAATTATTATATTTGTATGCTTCTTTTCACTCATAACTCATCCACATTTTCTTTTAAAAAATTTTAAAAAATTTTCTTAATTTATATCCATATATCTGCGCCCTATTTTCTATTTAAAAGAATAAAATGCGCTCCAAATAATTGACGAACGAAGCTTCAGTAAATATTTATATCTGAAAGTATTTTTAATTAGTTGAAAAATGTGATGTCGTAGATTGAAAACTGTCATTGCATTGCTTGTCAAGATAGAAAATTTTGTCAACAAAGACTTTTTAGAAATATTCTTGAAAACAGCACATAATTTTCAAAAACATTAATTACTCTTCTTCTTAATTAACAATGTATTATAAATAATGTTTACTTAACTTTTAGTTAAATGCTTTAACGAAAGAAATAGAGACTTTTTAAAGAAAAAAAATCAAGAAGTTTTCAAAAATATTGTAAAATTATATAGTTTCTGTTAAAAGAAAAGTATACATTGGTATGCAAAATTTATTTAAAGACAAAAAAACGTTTTCGTCAATTTTTCAAAACTACTCAATTGAAATTCTATATGAAATTACTTGAAAGATATCCGACTGGTGGCGACAACTTTTTTTTAAAAAAAAGGGAGATAAGGGGATTTTTTTTTTATTTTTAGATTTGTTTAGTATATTTTAAGAAAAATATGTTAAAATTAAGAAGAGAAACTAAATTTTTCTTACTAAAATGGAAAAAATAGGTAAAAATTCACAAAAAATAGCATAAACGCTGCCCATTCTGTACCAAAGGTTTATAAACAAATTTTCAATGTTTTCATTTTTATGTGTTGCTATGTTATTCATTTTTGAAATAACCTTCAGAATAAGAGGTATTTTCTTTTTTACAAACTCTAGAGCACTTTATCTCAGTTATTATATGAAATTGCGGAACGAAACTGAAACGACCTTCAAAATAAGGGATATTTTAATTTTTACAAAAACTAGAGCAGTTTATCTTAGTTATTACATGAAATTGCTTAAAGTAAACAGTGATTATATTCATATAAGGGACTGCAGATTTTGTAATAAAACAGTGATTGGTAAATCTGAAGGTTAAAACGCCTTCTACTATTATACAGAACATACACAAAAATTTTCAGTTAATTAGTTTCAAAATTTTTTTAGCAATCACTGTCCCCGTTTGAGCATTTTCAAGAAACACATTTCGATTAAAACCATTTTAAAGTATGACATCTGCTTTTACTGAAACACGTACTTTTTGTTCTAGTGAACAGAAAAGGATGGACTTGGTATTTTTATAAAGTTAATTAGATGACGTATACAATAAAATCATTAAAAAAATGTCACTTTTTGGTAAAATTCACAATTTTAGGGTAGTCGGATACCTTACAAGTTTTTTTATCAAGATGATGATAAAGAATGATTGGTATTCATATATGATCATTATTTATGCTCATGAAAGTATTTTGGTACAAAAATGAGGAAGCAAAATGGACCTCAATGAGAATTTAATATAGGGCATATAATACAAAATTACAGTGAATACTGATAATACTTTTGTGATGATAGCGGTGAGCTTAAAATTGAATAAAAAAACATGACTGCGAAGAAAAATTCGATTATAACTAATGTGTAGTTAATGCAAAAATATGCAGCGTATGACAAGTTAATGTGAAATATCTTTATCCCTAAATGTATTTATGTTTAATGTATATGTTCAGTTACTTCAATATAAAATGAGTTCCCAAATAATACTATATTAAGAAAGAAAAATAAATCGCTGTTGCTAAAAATGTATTAAATTATTTTTCTACAAAAGTTACTACATATTTTTACTACTTTGCAAATCCATGGATATGCAGATAATTATATCGAACCTTAGAAATTGCCTTGATTCCTTTATAACTATTCAATGGAAGCAAATTAAATTTATATTATACAAATAGCAAAATATATATTTAATATCACATAGTATGTGCTCAAATGTTTGATGGAAAAGAACATCATGAGATTCATATTTATTTTTTGATTTAAATACATTTAAATGTCATAATATATATATGAAACAACCTGTAGGGAATAAATACAAATTCCTTTCATACCTAATTTTCGGAAATGCTAACTTTTATTAAAGAACATGCAATCTGAAATCACTAAAGAAATTTAAATATCCCAAATTCATTATTTTCTCTCGTGAGATTTTGGGGGAATCAAAAATACAATTTCCTTTCCAGAAGCATTTTCAAGCTATTTCTAAAGCTATTCTCCAATGTATAGTTTCATTTCTGTTATCGCAGACTACAAAGAAACAGTTTATAATATGAAACATATAATTGGGTTGAAATATCTTAGAGGCAAATATATACAAAACATAAATTTTCTTAGTCATAATGTAATAAAATCTGAAAATGTATAATAAGTTTCATGATTTAAATGAAAATTTTGCAACAGTATTTCTTTTTCTTCAAGAGTTTATAAAACTTTTAATTTCAATGCAAACATTTATATTCATGTTCATCTGCATTTATATTACATTAATTTTTTTTTATTGGTAACCTAATCTTCAACTATATGACAATTTCTCTTTTGAAGCCGTTCTATTAAGAACCTAAGCACAATAATATTAAGTCTAGATAAAATAAGTTAGAAAAGATCATTTAGAAATAGATAAAGAAATTAAACAATTTAGTCTAATATAAAGTACTTATTAAGTTTTGCATAATAGTCCTTATAGGATTATATTACTTATTTATTTTACCAAAGTATATGTATAAACCTTTTTCGTAAAACTTATTTCCTTAAATAGCATTTATATTTTTATGTTGTTTTTTTTTTAACGGGTGCAATTTGAAGGTAAAAACTATTGCTTTGCTTATATGTGTGCTACTTATTGATGAATTCAAAAAAAGTTACTTCAGAGTTTATTTCCTTCTTTCTAAAAAATAAATAAAGTTATATCTCACATGGCTAATACACATGCCGGCAAAAGTATTTATAAACGTACTAGAAACATAACAAAGAGAGATACATATTTAGTTCCATTTTTTATATTTAACAACGATATTTAAGCTCGATACACTATTTATATTTCATAATAGTTATCTTTCAAGGCAGAAATATTAATAACAAATTGTTAGAGAAGAATATTTCTCCTTTGCACACAAATATTTTTTTTCAAATACAATTTTAATATATTCCTTATAGTAGCCTGGAAAAGGAGAGAAAAAAAATACAATTCCACACAAATAATGTGAAAATAGAATTTTTTTATTTAGCTCAATTTTCATGAAAACGCGTAACTAATAATAAAGGTAAAAGAAAGGATACATAAATATCCTGTAGCACAACCAGCATCATTAATACTTATTATCCCTTTTTTCTGATCAGATTACACATCGCACAAGTTCTTACAATTCCCTAGCTGCGGGAAATTCCTTGTGGTAATGTAATCGAAGAAGGTATCACTAAAGCATTCCTGTACTGCTCGAGTCTTGTTTCTTCTAGTAATGGATTAATGTGACTGCAGAGAAAATATTAAGAATCAGTAGAAGATCGCAATCTTATATTAAAGCTTCAGGTTTGTTTTATGAGGACAAAATTATAATAGACTGAAATTTAAAGGGTAAAAAAATTAAACTTAATACAATTTTTCTTTTACATAATATATAATTAACTATTTATATACCGTGCATCCAAAAAGTACGACTACACTATCAAATATTTTAAAAATAAACGAGCAAATATATCCATTTACTGTGTTTTATGTTAAATAATGAAATTATTGATATTTTTTAAGAGTTTTATTGTTGTGATTCTGAAATTGTGGTTCATGGACCCCTGGGGGTCAGGGAAGGATTCTCACTTAATCTTAGCATTTCCCTTTTTTTACAGATTCCGAAAGGCATCATGCAAAAATGGAAAGATGCACCATCCTAGAATAGATCACTAAATTGCTTCCAATGGAAAAACTCTGTTAGAACATGTATTTCTATTGAGAATTTTATTTCATTTTTTTTATTGTTAGCAACTACGTATACATTACTACAATGTAATATTTTCTAGAAATGTAGTAGAAATTTTTGTGTGCAAAGATTAAGAACTAAATTCTCATTGCCATAGTATCACTCTGAGGAACTTTTAAATTATTCAGCCATGCGTTGAGAATCAGGGAGGAGTGTTCGAAATCTTGGGGGTCCGTGATCTGGGGTTGATGCATAAAGGGGAGACTGTGATCATCGAAAGTTTAAGAACTGCTGTTTTATTGCATAATTTTAAAGTACACACTGATAGTTGCTCGCAAAATATCGAGACTAAACGACATTTCTGGCCACGTTTTATGATGCATTGTAGTAATACCATCCTGAAAAGCCGCTGTAATTTGCCTTTTCAACTCATTAGTGTTGTAAATTGGAGATTGATAGACATTATTTTCCACTTATTCCTACAAGAGCTCCATTAACTGTATACTACATCTAGTCTTTGTTCTTGATGTGAAGCCATTTAGAATCTAGAATGTTGCAAAACATAGACATTGCATTTAATTAAATAGCAATTTTAATAATTTCTTTAAGAAGTGTAAAAACACTTAAGTGAAAATATCAACTTGTTTATTTTTAATTAACTTTTGAAAGCATGGTCTTACATTTCGAAAACTATATGTATGTGTGAGTATGTAAATGTATATGTATATAGGAGAGAAACAACTTAAATACAAATCTCGAGATTTCCAGAACTAATGACCCTGCTGACTTTACATTTATAAAGCTTGTTTATTTTGTTTAGTTGTCAGATTCACGGGTAAAGAGAAACTCGACCCCCAAGGACAGAAGACATAAGTTTTTCTTTTTTTGGAACTATTATCTTAACATATTTGAAATTTGGCAACATGTTTCTTTTATTGAGTAGAAATTTGAAGAGAACGTTTTTAATTCTCAAGTTAATTTGTTGAAAGTTACATGGATATTACACATAAAAAAATTCCCGTAATTCAACTATTTGACACACAGACTAGAAATTTGGTAAAGCGTGTTTCCTTTACTGAGTAGAGATCAGCTTAAAATGGGTTTTGTGTAAATTGAATTCGAGGGTGGTATAGGTGCGTAAAAATAAGCATGCTTCCGTATAGAAAATCCAAATCCTTTCTTTATTAAATAAATAATTACAGTCAAAAATTTAATTCCAGGACGTGGATAACAGTAATTTAATAAATTATTTAGAGTCAGACAACTTCAGAAATTGCTTTTATAATTTAGGAAATATATAAAAGAGCTAAAAAACATGCAATTCAAATAAGAATAGAGAGTTTCAAGATACATTAACATGTGATTTAATTGTATGATTCAAATATCTTTGTGTTTAAATAATTATCATTTCTCTAAAAAGATCCAAGTCTATTAACAGCGTTTTATTTCATCGTTTATTTAAAATATTTTCGCTTGCGTCATAAATTTGAAAGTAAAAATATATTGTTGGGATAAATTTGAATGTAAAAATATTTTGTCGAGATTGTCTAGCAATGCTAGACAATCTCGATGAATCCAAAAAATTCTAGAAATATTTTTATTTGATTAAATATCAACATTATTTTGCAACAATGTATCTTGTTTTAGTCAAAATATTTATTTATGAGATATTCTACTGGGTAAAACACCAGTGTGTTCTAATTAAGCAACATATTTTCACGATGCGAACCACTTTTTACATATTTTAATATTCTAATGTGATATTTAATCTTCCTTTCATTCCTTTGTTTTTATTTTTCCAGGTTTCTTTTTTCGTAATTTACTTATTCGTAATTTACTTATATGTTTCTTAAGCTTTTATGAATATGTACGTATTGATGCGAAGTGTCTATTTTAGTATTTGTAAGTTTTATCTCTAAATCAATCACATAATCTAAATCATAAGACATAGCTGCATGGCAAGGTTTAAGAAAATAGTAATTAATTGTAGAATCCGTGTAGAAAGTATTGCAATATACAGTCACTAATATTTAGAGTAATGTTCTTCATGCCGAAATTAAGGGTTAGATTTAATGGTAGTTGTTCGCTGAATCATATTCCCTCCGGTTACATTTATTATATTCTGTATTCATAAATATATATTTACTTTATTACTATCAAGAAAAGAGCTGTAAAAAAAATTTAATTAAATAAATAGATTGTCTAGTTATATTTTTTTCTTTGTAAGTTAATTTAGCCCTAAAATATTTTCTGCGATATTAATCCTAGAATGTGTTCTTGAACTCTACAATTATGTTGAGATTTACAACATTTATATTAATTTAAAATGATAGGGATATTTTCCAAATATGCAGAAAAATATGCATATTTTATAAAATGTTATTTTATATTCATTCTAAACAAATAAATAATTATATATTTTTTTTGAAAATGTTTTAAGCAAAATTTATATATTTACAACACATCGTTATACTTTTCCTTGGTGATTATAGTTGCTTAAAATACACAATAATAGAAATTATATTTTCTCAAAGTGATACTCTATGAAACTACACCTAGAATTCTTCTATGAAGATGAATAAGTATTTGACAAAAATAAATATTTTTTTAAGACATGTATTTCTTGTGACACTTAAAATCATTATTTTCTTTAAAAATATTTTTCTAGTGAAAGTACAATAAATGACTGTCAGGAAGAAATACGTTGAACTGAGTATCCGAGAAATTCTTTTTATTCTCTATTTCTGTTGAATGTAAGAAATATAATTAAATGGAATATATTTTAATACAACTAAATATTTCTCAGTATTTGAAATTAGTGTTTAAAAATAGCTCTGTGTGAACTTAGAATTTCAGGATTAATCCTCAAATAAAAGATAAACGTATAAAGCCCATGCTTCTGCTTTGTTGCTTCCTTATAAATGTACGATATTCGTAGAGCCGAAAGAACATTATCATTGCCATCATTTTCTCCAAATATCCTCTACGGATTATCTTAAATGAAAGAGATTAAAAATAAGTAATTTATTTTGTATTATTTTTAACCATACCCTGATTCCCATCTATTAAAAAATGTTTGACTTAATTTCTTCAAAACTAATCAGTAAAAGAAGCTTAACAAATTTAGAGCTCTTAATCATTCAATCCCGCATTTCGATGGGAATGTTTATTTACTACTTAAAGAGCTAAGAATGAACGTGAAAGGCTTACCTTATCAGCAATTCCTCCAAGAGAACTCAAGCATCCTTATATCAACGTTGTCTAATTCAGCTTTCCAAACTGATTGGATACATGGATCAAGTATTCAACAGATGCACTTAGCTTAAATATATAGATACCGTCTGTTTCTAATAGGAAAAAAAAAAGAGTGAGAAAGATGGGTTCCCAGAAAAATCAAAAAGCAATCAGCAGCAAAAATAAATAGTGATTTATTTTTATTACTAAAATATTGATAATAGTGATAGTGGGATTTTCTAATAATGCCTTCACAACGATATATATATACAGTTGGATCAAGATTTAACGAACCTCCTGATTTAACATTTTTTTTTCCTTCTCCCATTAAAATGAAGGCAAAAACCCATATTTAACGAATGACAAACCCTAAATTAATGAATTATTTCAACGGCAGAAATTTTTTTATTGGTTTCTGCTCTTTCTAGCTATTTTTTCAAGTGGTATCATTTTCCTCCTTGAAAGATTTTTCTTGTGAGAAACTAATCTCGAAGGCCAAGTGTGCAGAGCGTTATTAGACATAGCAAGTGCAGATAAGTGATGAGTGTAACCTATAGTGCGAATTTTGAATAGGACGGAGTACTCCTTATTTCATCACACTCCACAACACAGGTGGAATAGTTTTGATTTTAACGATTATGTTACATTTAATGACGAACTGCCTATCGAAGTTCAGGAAACTGTTGTTTTGTCTGAGCTAATGAATAGCTATTCTGATGCAGAAATTGATAGTGGACTCTTATCAAAACTGTTGCGTATCCTAATGCTTTACATTGTTTGGAAACTGTGGAAACAAAACTTATGCTCCAAAATGTATGTGATGCAGTATTTTCTTCTGCGCATAAAGTCGAAAAAAGAACTATTTCGAGTCGGGAATCAAAAAGAATTTCAAACATCTATCAGGCAGTATTTTAAAACTTAAAATTAACTGCCGCGTAATAATTCACTAAAAGGATTTTTAACTGTTGAATAAAATGTGTAAAATTTCTAACTTTAGATTTTTTTGTGTAGCTGCTTATTGTAGAATATACAGAAGGAATATCAAAAAAAATTTGTTTGAACTCCAATCTGACGAACAAAATATTAGATCCCTATGAATTCGTTAAATCGGGATCTTATTGTAAATATTTTCTTATTATATTGAAAAATTACGTTTATAAAAGAATTATTCAAATATTTCTCTCTCCAATTATTCTGAATATTAATACAGTATGTTAACATATACTGTGTAAAACTTCATGAATTTTTACAATGAAATATCAAATTATGACCAAAATTGTCAACATGTTTTTAAAAAGCCATATTTTTGAAATCTGTATGCATGTAGATGCGTGTAAAATAAATATTATCCATGATTTAAAACTAAATATATTACTTAATTTAAATAAAAAAATGGGACTGAAATACATTTACAATTTAATATAATACATTATATTTAATCCTCAAAAGAAAATTGGATTTTAATTATATTAATCAATACGGATGCAAAAACTAACTAACCGATTTCAGTACCAATATTATAATCTTTAAATTAACAGCGTCAATGTGCACAGGAGTAAGCTTTTCAACTTAAATACAAATATATGTCTCATTAAGTTTCCAAGAAATGTAGTTTCATTTTAAAAACACACCGAAATATGAGTTTTTGCTTACATTTTCTAAATTGACACTATATAATACATAATAATATAAATATATTATAAATTCTAACTGAACAATATAAATAAGCAAAAGAAAAGCTTAGACTTTCAGGGAAAAACAACTGATGTCCCTGCATTGCAAAAAGCTTTATACCACGGAGTTATAGAATGAATGAGGTCCAGTGGCCGAATGATAGTGTATTGCGCTTCCACACCACAGGTTAGGGGCTCTATTCTCGGGCTGGGCAAGGTCGACTACGCCTTTCAACCCTTCAGTGGGTCGATAAATGAGTACCAAACTTGCTTGGGGACTAAACACTGGGGTTCTCACTTCAGACTGACCTCCTGATCGGGACATATGCTCATGCACTTAGGTGCCCAATGGTCACTTATACTGAGATGTGCACAATAGGTCTTGGCTCTCATGGACTGTAGTGCCACTGAGTTTAGTTTATAGTGTGAATAGATAAAAATGTTCAAATTTATCAATAAAGTAAATTCTGTACACGTTATAAGGAAATAGAATTGCTAAGAAATAGTTAAAGGAAGAAATATGTAAAAAAATCTGTACTGGTCTAAGGATGAATATCATTGTCCGGCAGAATAAAGTCTTCAGAAACGAACAAAAATAGATTTAGCGCACATGGAAGTTAAAGAGTAACAAGGTGGATAATTATGCAAAATATTATACTCTGAGTAAAATTTCTAACAAACGATATATTTCTTTTAAAAATAAAAATACATGACTACAGGTCAGGGAATTTTAAAAAAAACATTGATTGGACAGATGGGCAAAAAAAATTAGTTTATTTGAGAGAAAAAGTATCCCCTTACTTAAAAGAGATAATCCGAAAAACTGTAATCCGAAATACTTAAGGCATAAAATAAGGACAAGTTATGTGTATAATTTTTTTCATAAATAACCATTATATACGATTGTTATTATCTCTATAACTAGATCAAAATTATAAAAATGGTTTATTTTTCTGAAAATGCTTATTAAGAATAATGTTCTAACAATATTTACAAATTTAGGGGTTATTTTTCTTTCTTTTTTTGTAGTCTAAATATCCAATTTTCAATTTTGATTTCGAAAGATGAAATTATTTACTTTTACTATTATTTTAAAATATTAGATTTATCTTTAATAATATTTATATTTAAAGCCTTTTTAACAGTACATATACTCAATCTATTTACATTATTCAAAGTGAACGTCATTAAAATCGACACAAAATTGCAAATTATCATTTGCTTGCATCAGATATAAAGGTGTAGTGAAATATTTCCTTTTTTTAAGTGTAAGACCGTAAAATGAAAATTTTATAAAAATTTAATGGAGAAAAGGTTATTATGTTTTAACTCGGAAAAAATTGAAATAATTAGGAGGTTAAATTAAAATCTTGAAGTGCTTAGGAATAAGAAATATTGAAAGAAAGAAACTTCATTGAGCTATTCACAGTTGTACAGTAAAAATAAAAGCTTTTAAAGGAAAAATATGAGCTAAATCATTTTTATTCCTTAGAAAAGAGTTAATTTTTAAACAGTGTCCATATGTGTAGTTCCATGATAAGATAAAACGTATCTTGTTAAAGCATTATTTGATATATATATGATTAGTAGTATTATATATATATATATATTATAACTTGTTATTTTAGCATAGGTTAATCAAAAGAGGAATTGCAAAATCTTGTATTGATGATCCCCTGCTGAATTAGTTTAATTGTTTCTTAAACTAAAACGAAGAGAAAAACTAACTATTAAAGAGCACACAATACGATTCAAATACCAAAAATCCGACAAAAAAAACAAATATATTTTTTTAGTCTAAATTAGTATTCATATATTTTTCTATAATCTCACAAAATTTTAAAGCTTTAAGTTAAAAAAACAGAGAGTTATTTTTAACTTTTATGTTCGTTTTTATTCATATTCCAATGAAAAATAAAAATTTTGTGTTTATTTATCTCAAAAAGGAAATATAACTAGTTTTTATTCATTCTAAATGCTAAGGATCTTTTTTATTGTGCCAAATGCTTTGAATTAATTTTTACCTATTGCTATTTGTTCAGTAGTAAAAAGTTGATATGTATTTTTAAATCGAAGTAATAATTATTTTCTTTTAAAAACTATTTTGATTTGTGAATTTATTAAGGAATTTTCAATAAGCAACCATTTTACAATATCAGTCATGCTAGCAGAAACCCCATAACAACTTTTGATGTATATAGTTTGATGCATTTGCAAATCAAATTTAATGTGTGCATGTTAATTATTGTTAGATGAATAACACAAACACACATTTTAAAATCATGCGTATTTAAGTTTTTCCTCAAAAATAATATGGTAAGCTTTTTGTGGGTGGTAATTTCAGCCAAAAACTGTTTTACGTAATGCATATACATACGGACCGAACAAAAAAATTCAAAAGTCATTAACTCAAAGATTTTTGTATGAATCGTACCATGTTCCCTTAAAATATCGTTATGTATATCGGGATTCCAGGATTGTATGCAATCATTCGCAAATAGCCAAAGAGTTCTTCAGGAGCGATGGGAACCTATTGCCATAAAAACAATCCTTGAAGTACATGATACTGTACTCAAATTTGCTAAATAAATTCACGAAGGTCTCTACACCTTCTACAGCGCTCAGACATAACTATCAGTGTTTAAAATACAAGTATGCTTAAAGATTATTCGCAAGAAATTGCTCGTCCTTTTCAACAACCAAATTAATAACTGATCGCTGAGCGACTCTTCATGGTCAAATCAATGCTACACTATTTATTGGCCTCGCAGATCTTGCGAGACAGATCCACTTACATCACAGATCGTGATATTGGTAGATTTCTCCAGCAATTTCCAGAAGAACGCATATGGTCGCGAACTCATCTAAAGTATTGCCAAATTGTCTCTAATGCCAATATCTCACCTAGTTTTTATAGAATCGTCATCATAAGCAAGTAGCGTCGCTGTTTGCGAATATTACAATTTAAGCATAAAATAAATACAACAGAGTGTAATATAAACGTATTATATATCCAGACGCAAAATATTTACGGTATTTGAAACATTCATTACACGAAATTCGTAAGAATATTCAATAATTTCAAGCAAATAAGAGACTTAAATAAGCTAATGATCGAAATCATTGGCTATTTGGGATTTTTGAGGATCAACTTACATATTATGACGGAATATCCTAATTTGACATTCAAAAAACTCGATATCTAAAGAAATCTTGAATATTCTATGTTTTGCTCACAATCGTTCGAACCATTAAGGGTTCTAGCACATCTCAATTCACTCATTCCAATGCGAATACTTATTTACTTTCTGAAAGCAAAGGATGTACGTGAAAAGCTTACCCTTATCAGCAAAGCATTCGAAAGAATGTCGGCACTATTATAGCAAATGGTTAAGATTCGGGGATTATTAGGTTGCCTAATTCCGCCCTTTTAAGCGAACATTACAGTTGGTTAAACCAAGACAAATGCGTGGGGCTTAAGCTTTGTGATGGCTTAAGTATGTTAATTTGCATGTATAGATTTAGTCCTGTGCTGGAGATTCAATAAATTCTGTTTGCAGAAGTAATGAAAATAGCTTTTAAATAATAAGCTGTAATTGTAGTACTGATAAAATAATGGTGTGTAACGTATTTCATTGTAAAAATTATGATAAATTCTTTTAAATAAATTTAATAAATATAATCTTTAAAAAAAAACTAATTGTGTAAAAAGTGGATTTTGAGGTAAAATATTAGATACAAATAAATAATATTTAACTTAAGATTTTTTGTTCATTTTTTTAAACCACTATGCGGCAATTAAATGATATTTAGGTTAATGTAGACTGTAATTTTTTTTTCT
Organism: Trichonephila clavata; assembly: GCA_019973975.1. Classification (NCBI taxonomy): domain Eukaryota; kingdom Metazoa; phylum Arthropoda; class Arachnida; order Araneae; family Nephilidae; genus Trichonephila; species Trichonephila clavata. Next base: position 38,777 of record BMAO01024017.1, read on the forward strand.
TTCTTTTATATAAATAAGACATAAAAATACATCAAATTTTGCATTTTTTTAAATTTTACTTTTAAAAAATAGAGGGCCCTTTACTGCATCTATAGACCCATTATTTATGAGAATTCGATTAAAAGAACGCTAGAAAACTGGATTTTAAAACTGTAAGCAAATGGTCCAGGTACACTTCCATCAAAATCCGTTTTTCCTTTAATGTTTATTGTAAAAAATCAATTTTTCTATACGTCGAATGTAATTTTCTTGTATTATATGTTCAAGTTTATAGAAAACTAATTAAATTTATTCTACTTTTTTTATGCAAACATTGCGGAAAATTTTGATGATTAGTTACAAAATTGTAAAATCAAATTTAATTTTTTTTAATACATATGTCTAGTTTAGAATTTATAAATATTCAGTGTAATTTTTAATTTATAAATCAAGTGGATGTAGTACAAAGTGAGCCTTCAGGATTATTCGAAATTAAATATACAGCTTGCAAAAATAGATATTTTGTTTTTCCTAACTGCGTATTGTTAACATTTGAATGCCCATGAATAACTTTATATATTTATAACTGTCGGTTTTACTTTAAAATAAATATATATTCATATGTATGAATATATATTTATTTTATATTTATACATATGAACAGACTTATGAAATAACAGAGATTATTTTGTTATAATTTTTAAAACCTGAGTTTTATTTAAATAGGACTTCAAATTAGCGTTTTAAACTAATCGAAGACATTTTCTTTGTGTATTTTTACAACAATAAAAACATGTGTAAGAAATTATGTAATATCCTGTAATAATGATGTTCTAAGTAAAATAAAACTACTAAAATTGATAAATATAAAATTTTGGTTTTTTAAATTGAAGAAGGCGTGAATCTTTGATAACACGTGTTGGTGATGTGGGGAAAGAGTAATCACAAGAGACTCCTAAATAGTCTAGAATTTTAAACTTACAACTTAAAAACTGATAAATGATGCAAAATAATACAATTAATAATGGTATGGCTTTACATTGTATTGAAAAATATTATTTTACAAATCATAGATGTAAATATATATTTGCAATTTTCCCAAAATGCATTTTTTGGTGATTCCGATACACTTTTCTCGAAATCTGCTTTTCCTATAGTACGGATATTTTGCATATTATAAGATCCACAAATTTTCAACAAAGGGAATGAATTTTTTTTCAAATAAACATTCTCAAATTTCAGATATAGACAATTCTAACTTTCAAAGAAATTTAAATCAATAAACTTTAATCATAAACATTAAAGGAAATTTAAATCAATAAACGTTATTCGTAAACTTTAAAGGAAATTTAAATCAATAAACTTAAAAAGTTTTTAAATTTTTATAAATTTATTTTTTGAAATTACATTTTATTCATTTTATAGATTGTTATGTTTGAAAATACCCTGTAAAACTTTATAGCTTTATTTATTCAGTGGATTTGATGCGAAATGTACCTAAAAGTAAGAGCATGGCTAAAAATTAGGGGAAAAAATAGTTATTGAATATTTATTGCTCATACAGGTTTATTTGTAATTTAAAAAGCAATTTTTTTACATTAACAGGTACATAAATATACAGATAATTCAACCTAAAAATTTTACTTCCACTGTTTTTAATTTAAGTAAGTGAGAAACATTTAAAATTGGTGTAAAAAGTATATTTCCTTGTCACAGACGTCCCTGTAACCAAAAAATATATATGAATAATAAATAAACAGTTTTATACAACATATATATTTTAATGAATAAAAAAGAAAAACCTAAGACTGTAAAATAACTAAAATATAAATAATTAAGATATTTTGAATTTTTTTAAGGAATCATTCGAAAAATATATGAAATAAAACACAAAAAAATAAGAAAGCTAAATGATCGGCGTAAAATTATTTTCGCCATTTATTTCTTAAGAGAAAGTAAATTATGGTTATTTAAAAATATTTGCATAATAACCTTATTTACTCGAATCTAAACCACACCATTTTTCCAGTGTTAACGCTACTAAAAATTTGATGTCGTTTAGAATCAAAGGCATAACATTAGTTGAATAGGGGAATTTGAAATTTCATCCCTTACAAAATGAAAAAAAAATTAACCATCTATTCTGACCACTTGCAACGATGACTCATCCCATTCTGCAGGTAATCTCCAATATTCAGCTAATCCTAAACATCGCTGCCTACTCGTACTTAGGAATTTTTATACGGTTTCTTTTAATCGACTAAACATCAAGGATATTGGTAATATCATGCAAACGAATTCACTATGACGCAAGCATGAAAAGAGAGGCAATTTTACATGCAGGAAAAAATGGAAACACATTACCGGTCATTGAAAATTTGACACGGATGAAATAATTATACATCGATGGCGAGAGAAAAATGATATATTTTTCCTCTTATAAATGTTCAACAGTCTTTAATAATTCTTTTACATTCGTCTTCAGTGTATCTTTTTTGAAGAAAAAAAAATTGCAAAACGAATGCATTGAATAGCACAGAAGACGACACCATGTGGGAAATTGGCAAGGCCGGCATCGCTTCCGATGTCAATTGTGACAACGGGAGTGACGAATCATTTTCGGAATAAGATACTGAGGTTAGGGTAATTATAGGTCCCTGCATGCATTTGAAAGTTTTTATATAATACTATCAAAAGATTGAACTTCTTATTATTTTCCCGTATTATTTTTTTTAATTTCTGAAGTATCGGATATTGATGAACCTTTTACACATTTGTTTTTCTTTTTTCTCTAAAATGTGTAGAGAATTGTAGGTGAGGCTTATAACCAATGACAAAAATTTTTGGAAAAATTAAACATTGCTTAAAAATATGAACCTAAACTGGAACTTCAATATAATTCTGATAAAATTCGATTAAAATAAATAGTTTATTTAATATTAGCGAGTGACAGTTTATTAACGTGACATTATAAATTAAAACAAGGTATATTTTGGATCTTGGTCAAGTGATGAAGATAATCGGGCACCCCCACCCCCTGTTCTAATCTAAAACAGCGCACCAGAGGACTATTTTGAGCCTTGACAGATTTACTGAGAGCATCAGCTTCTTTGCACGGTAGGGCTTCAGTGGCACTAGATGTCGAACCTGGGACACGTCGGTTATGAGTTTATAATCATAACCACTAGGTTATCTCGAACACCATTTAATGTTATATTACCATAAAAAATACTTCAAAAATAAAAAAAAAATCGGAAAAAAAGTTTTTTTTTAAATGATTAATCGGTAGATAAATACTTTATGATGGAAAAACAGAAAATAAAAGTATTTAGTTTTTAAAAATAATTATTTATTGAGATAAATAATTAATAATATTATAGTTTATGAATTATTAAATCCTATTATGAAACACACACAAATATATGTGTAACATACCCAAACCTTGAATCAGAAAATAAACCAGAAAATTAAAAATATAAAAATGCGTAAGATTATCAATAATCTCGAAAACAATTCTGGCCATAATAGACATTATTTGAAAAAAAATACCTTAACTTTGCACACGAATATATATCTCCCAGTAAATAATTTTAATAAATTCAAAAATCTATAAGTAATATAGAGGACTCACAAGAATATTTTTTACTATGATGTCAAGGGAACATATACATATTAAAACATTTCGAAAAAAATCAAATGTTCTGAAATTATTTACATGGGTTTAAGAATGTTGTTCAATCTTAATAATAATAGATAGAAGAACATCATATTTACTGAATGTGGAATAGAAATTTTAAATGAGAAACATACCGAACATTCTTTAGTAAAAAAACTGATAAATAATCTTCATAAATAATAAATAAGGTAACAAATTTCAAATTCTACAAAATTATAATCAGATCTTGAATGCTTAAAAGCAAATAAGCTTTCATAAACAATAATGCAACTTTTATGATAGAAAACATGATTAGGCTTTAGTAATTACTTACCTAAAGAACATTTTTATCCCAAAGATTCTCCTATTTTTTCTTCAAATGTTTAAAAGTAAAAGCTCTTTAGAATTGAATGCTTTTAGCGAGCTAATCTTATTATAAACCTTTTAAGGACCCTAATGCTTGCGAGACAGTGTATGTTAAAGCTAAAAGTACATATTAGTGAAAAACGTTCTTAAAGATTACTTTAAATGGTCTACTCAGAAATTTTTATCTTACCACCAAAATAGATTTTTAATTTTGAGCGATTTTAATTAATATAAAATAAATACACATCGTTTAATATTTAAAAAAAATAGGAATATGAAAAAAAAATGGTTTACAAAGAAATTTTTGCTACAAATCTTTATTAAAGACACATCAGAATCTTATGTCATAATATTAGACACAGTCCTATAGAACTTTGACATTCAAATGTTTGCAAACAAATAGTTTTTATTAAGATTTGAAAAACTAATAGTTAAAATCCTTATTAAGATGATGCTATTATTAGAACTTAACGTATTTAAGAAAATTCAGTAATTTAATATTTCGATCGAGGAAAATTGATTATTATGATTAGCATATCACCTTCCGTCATTCTATTTCGAAACATCATAATAATCAATTTTCTTCGAATAATCAAGAATATAACCAAAATTTCGATCACTGTTTAACAAACATAATATGATCTTTAATAGTGAAATATTAGATGACGTAACCAATACACCGTATACTTAAATATTATCTTATCTTAACTAAAAGATGCAATTACTCTTTCTTAAATTATAAGATATCCCCTTACTAATAATTTTCTTGATAAATTTGAACTTACCATTGCATAAGGATCATAATATTTAGTAACAATCCGTTAATTTTGAACGTGAATTTTACCAAAACACTTGAATTGCTTCATAAACGATGATATCTAACCTTGTATTAAAGCAAGAATGGTGTGCTGTGTAAGCTCTTTCGTTTCCAGTAGATAAACTATAAGTTCGAGTCTAATACCGATGAAAACCCGTCATTCAGAGGGGACTGATGTACATTAAATATCTCGAGGCTTGAATTTTTTCCGTTTGGTGTGGCATGGAAATTAGGAGATGGGGGGTTGTCATTTTAGGCATAGTCCTCATCACTTAACCGTGGTTAAAAATTACGAACTTTATCGCCAATAGCGTAACCTTAATATTCACTAACTCACTCACTCAGGGGATAAACAAGCCTAATTTCAAAAGTTTAAAAATTTTAAAACTCTAATGATGTTATTTGTAGGATTTAAATCAAGGTTAAATTTCCAGATACTATTTCCAATGCTGATATTTATTTGTCATGTGAATGAAATAAAACATATCATATGTTAAGTTGTAACAAATGAAATATCCAATTTTTACTGTCAAATATAAATAAGTATATCTTTTTATATAGAACAAACTTTATTAATCATAATAACAACTACTAGCTTCAACACACTTTTGCCAACAGTAAACATGTATTTTATGCCACTATCATAAAACTCAACAGTTCTGGATACGACCAACTCATTTAATGTCGTTTCAATATTCCTTGGTTTTAAAAAGCATTCATCCTGTTTGAAAAAAGAATAATCCGTAGGGAAGATATCAGGTGAATATGGTGGGTTGTTTATAGTTTGGTAGCTCAATACGTGCAACTTTTGACGGAGATGATGATTGAACCATGCATTTGTGTGCCTTTTCTATTGACCAATACTGGCTGTTTAAGTTCAATTTTGGGTGCATTTAGTTTATTTCATTTCTATACTTATACGTTGTGATGGTTACGTCTGGGTTTAGAAAGTTGCGGTGGATTGAACTGACTGATAACCACCAAACCGTCAACATAACCTTCTTTTGATGGATTTTTGGCTTTGGGAAGTGTTGTGGACCTTTGTCGGCATTCAGTCACTACACTGTACCTCGTCGATTGCCGTACAGAATCCACTTTTCACTACACGTCACAACTCTATTGAGAAACGGATCGTTTTGGGTGTGAAAAAGTCAAGAAGATACATCAAAATATTCATTTTTTTTGGTTCTCATTCAATTCAGATATCCTGTTTATTCATTTTTTAAACTTTGCGAGTAATTTTTAAGTGATGGGTGTAGGAGTTATGCCTAGTTTTTTTGCGTAGTCTAACAGTATTGACAGAATTTTGTTTAGCTATCGCTCGTAGGACTTCTTTGTCCCCGACTGTCTCCATTTTGCACCAGTCTTCAAATGTGGAACTCATCACCACATTCGATCTTTGTGTACCAACATCGAATGGTACATTCGCTTACTGATCCGTCTCCAAATGCAGCATTGATGTTTCGGGAAGCAGCTGCAGCATTAGGACCACTCTTCCAATCATAGAATATAAAAAAAATAATAACACTCTAAAATCTAGGGAACTCATCTTATATATGAATAAACATTTAAATTATAAAAAAATACAATATTTTAATTAAAACATATCAAATGGGATAGACTACGTTTTTTAATATTGAAATTATACATCATTAATGAATACATAAAAAAACCCCTCAAAAACATATTGGTGAAATCGGACATTTCATACATTAAACCTAATAACAACTGCAAATACTAGACCCGTTAAAAAGATAATATTATTTAAATGAAGATTTTGGATCATAAAATTTATAAATGATATGTTTGTAAGCAAGGTGTGTCTATTATTAGTGAGCAGTAATAAATAGGTAAGCAAAAGCAATATATAGATTTACGGTTATTTCAGAGTAAGGGCCATTTTTATCTGTATTCAAAAATAAATTTGAAAAACTATATTTAAAAATACGAAAAATGCTTAGTTTAAATATGTCATAATTCTATGTGTGTGTACTTGTATTTGACTCTTAAATATTAATTGAAACTTCCAAAATTTCTAAGACTCTCGTGTGTGTTATCTTCTTATGCGCTAAGAATTTTAAATTTATCAATCAAGTCGATTATTTTGAACTTCCAGTCAATTTTCAAACTTTCTTTTAAGCATTATTTTTTGTTTTCAGTTACTTTTATAATAGTGATTTAAGATCACTTCATAATTTTTTAAAGCATTTTTTTGAATTAATTACTAATTTTTTTTTAATTTTCAAAAACGTAAGAAATATTTTGAGTTTTGTTCTTTGTTATTGAATCGTAAATTTTGCAATTTTTTTTCTCTTAGGTACACTTAAGATACAATATATTAAAATTAATAAAATTGAATGTTTGCATACTTCTTAGTATAATAACTAAAATATTCAAAAGTTTATTGTAAATATCGCTAACTATCAGTTTCAATTCATTTCAAGTAAAACTCACGCAAGAGTTAAAATATTTTTTCAATGATAAATTTTCTTCATTTAAAACTATATATAATCGATATTCAAAATAAATGAATGATTGAAATTTCTCAGATAAATTATTCTAAGAATTAAATGCCACGTATTTCTCTTGAGACTACGAAATATTTCTTCCTAATTTTGCTTTCTTTTTTGGAATGACAAGAACTTAACGATTGAAGGCAATAACTATCGTTATATTATACGTGTAATATTTCTTTGAATACTTATTTTAGCCAAATACATATTTTTACATAGTATTAAATTCGTAGTGCAGATGTATCTTTTCTTTGTTTGGTATTTTTGCCAAAAATAACTGGAAAGCTTTTTCCACCTATTACTGAAAAAAAAAAAACTGTATAAAATTTAATTGGATTGTATTTAATTATATGTTACATAAAAAAATGTTTCTAGTTTTTTTTAATATTTAATTTTATTATTGCGATATATTTTATTATTGTATATTATATTCATTTATTATACCATTTTGCTATTGTTCTGCTTAAATTATTTATTAATATTCATTTTATTAGTAGCATACTTCATTTAACATAAATGAATATTAAATAATAAGAAATAATTCTTAGCAACATCTAAAGTCAATCAAAGAAATTTCTATACAATTATTTGGATAACTTGTAAAGAAATTGTTATTGATATTGTCTTCCATATTATTTTGGGTTCTACAGTTGGGACAAAAATGTAAGATGATTAATCGCATTAGCAGGTTCATGAATTAAAAATGCTTAGAATCATTGTTGGTAAAAAAAAATGTATATTACGGCAGTCCTTAATGAGCGTAATCAATTCAGCTTAAATCTTAACTTTCTTTTTAATTTAAGAGAGTTGTTTTGTTGTTACTTATTTTAAAAGTTAAATCTCAACTTTCGAATAAAAACCAAAAAAATTAATATGTGATTTCAGCATTTTGTAAAAAGAAAGTGACAAAATCGGATGCGAAAAATGTTGATCTTTTTTATTTTGAATGCGAATTTCTGATAAATTAAAATTTTCCTAAGTTCTGTTGATTTAGTATCTTAAATGAAGTAAAAGAAAAAGATATTTTTAAAACAATATTTCTTTTACCTGTTAGTGTAAAATGTCAGAAATTTAAGGATTGGTCTGAAAAATATTGGAATTCCTTAAAAATAACCAAAAATATATGGTGCACATTATGGATTTTTGAAGGAGATAAATCATTTTTTTTTTCTTGTTCTTCTGGATTTTGCGGGGAAAAGTAGTTTTGTTAAGCAAATTTTACAAAACATGCTTTAGTTAAAATTTTATTTTAAATTCATTACCTGGAAAAAGAAGAAATTCAAATATTTAGTTCGCATAATCTTATTTGTAAATAGCACTTACAGTATTTAGCAATATTTTTTGACATCCATGAGCATAATTTTTTAGAATTAAGAGAAACGTAATACATTATTTATGATAAAATTTTATTTAAAGAAATATATATTGTTATTTATTTATTCCTTTTACTTTTAAGGTGTAAACCAGTGCTCCTCAAACATTCAATATTTGCGACCCAATACTCAATCATAATTTTCATCGTACCCTCCTCCATATAATAACAATGTATTGAATTCGATAATACTGCACTTCGATGCTAAAACTACGATAGGAAGAGGAAACTCTAAAGGGCCACTGGTGTATATAAGCGTCTCTTTCAGCAAAAGCATTAATTGCTTTGAGTATATATATACGTCTTTCCAAAGTACGATCTTTTCTGTGCACAGTTGTTCATAAAATTATTCCGAAGGCTATGGAATGCATTAAAAGGGACTTGACAGTGTTGGTGGCGGATTTAATTATTTCAGAAGATTTTTGCTTATTTATTCCTCCCCCGCCCCGAAACATCACTTACGCGCGTGTACGTGGCAAAAGGGGGTATTGGGAAGTGAATTGCGTATTTTTTACTTGGTGAATTAATTAATTAAAACCGGTCAAATTATCAAGACAAGTGTTACTTTGTGTATATAAATTTTTATATGACAAGCCCATGGGGCTACTGGTAATTATCTAAATTTGTATTAGCTTGTTACTCTTGAATAAATTATAAAATACATTGTACAGCACTGATACATTTATAAATGTATTATATCAGTTTAAATGCGTATTTTTTATTATGTCAGAATGTATTTTGTGTAATTTCAGTAAACTAATATTTTTTTAATTAATCTTTTGTTTTCAATATGCTTGTGACCCCGTTACAGTTATCACACCCCTCTAAGGGCAGCCCCAATCAGTTTGAGAAATGCTGGTGTAATCCATTAAAAGATTTCTTAATATATACGTCTATCTATCCATCTGCCTATCTCTATATAAATCTTACAATCTGTCTCTGCACTACTTATTTTCCTCAAATAATATTTATTTCTATTTTAGATTATTACCAAATTTCCGGATTTATTTTAAATTATATTGATTTAGCAAATTATATCAAACATTAGCCAACAAAAGAATTCATAGAAAAGCATAGAAATTTCTATATTGAAAACAACTGCCATTTTCTCTTTTAGAGAATTTAAAAATATCCGATTATATTAACTTAAAATTTTATTTATTAATATTTATATAACTTCATATTTATTTTGTGATACATATGCATCATGAAATGATATATTAATTGTTTATTAATTTTCAAATTAGTGCCTTAAATTATGGTCAAAAGTTGATAAATAAAGCACATTAATAGGAATGCAGGAAAATAGCTGTAACAGAAGAAAAATAATTTTTTAAATTTTTAATTTGAGTGAGAGAGTAGGGTTTATTTATGGAAGTACACTAATAAAATATGTATCATAAATCAAATTATACGAGTAATATAAGAAATAAAATTTAGTTTATTTTCAATTTCTTTTAAAACAAATTCCAAAAATACCAAATTTGTTTATCAATTTTTCAACTACAGTGAATTTTAAATACCGTAAAACTTTATAAGTCATGATGCTTTTTTATCACAAGACGCAAGAGAGAAGAAAATACATAAGAATTACTTAAAATGCCTCCATTGGTAAACACAAGAGGGTGATTTGGGGGTTAACCCCAACATACTTTTTTTTTTGTTTTTACCACAGAGATTACCACTCAGCGCTTTCGTCTACATGATTTTAGAATACACCCTCACCCCCATAAGAGAGGTTTATACACTCTACTCATGTGAAAGAACTTTCAAATATTCTAACAATTCTTAATAACGCTTACAGCTACAATATTCGTAAATTTATATTTTCGTGCATTTAAATAACATTTCACCATAAATACTTAAACGATTTTTTTTTCCAAAGCTAAACGTACTGCTTTGCAACTTAAGTTTCAAAAATTGATTTATATAAACTTCCTTTGAAATGAATATTTATTTACCAGTCGGGATTTCTATTCCAAATATAGTTTATACTTTATAGAATATCGGTGTACCTCCAATAATTTTGCAAATCATACATGTCAAGTAATTTTAAAATATAATTTGGGGATATTCTAAAAATGAGTCCTTGCAAAACTAGCATAATTGCCGCAGCTACAAATTTACATTTAACACATAAACATGTTATATTTTATAAATTTAGTGAAAATAAAAATTTATTTAAAGGAAATGTACTATATTTTTAAACTTTTATTTCACTCCTTTCGATACAGTTTGACTTAAAGTAAAGGTTTGAGTTATTCTACCAGTGACACCAAGAGTTAATGATTTTTTCTTCGTTTTTTTATTATTTTTCTTTAACTTTTATCGCCATTGTAAGAGTGGTTTTATGGTTCTTGAACATAAAAGAATCGATTATTTTTGTCAAGAAGCTCCTGATTAAATTCTTTCCTGACACAGGTATAAATTTAGTTCAAAATTGTCTACACATGTCTTGAAAACGTTCACTTAAAATCTTCGCAAAAATAAGTTTTTAATGTTATAATGTATATAAATCCTCATCTATTTATACATATAATCGGTTGGACTTTCAACGTATATTAACTGAAGTAAACCCAGTTATTACCTAAACTCTAATCTTAAATTTTGAAAAAAGTGCACATATAGTTTTTTTTGTGTGTGAATAATATAGTGAATTTATTAACTGTTTTATTACGTATATTTATACGTTTCCGTTTTTCGGATAAATTGATATAAAGAAATTAATATCAGTATTTTAGCATTTACTCAAATGTGAAAATTAATTAAAATTTTATTAATGAAAAAGTTTAAAATAAGCATTGCAGTATAAATGTATTAATATTAAGCGCGTATATATAATGAATAGAATATTATTTATTAAAACAAAATTTTTATTTCATTTTTAATCGTATCGGGAAAATAAATACTTTTTAAAGTTAATAACAACTATCTATTTTAATCAATCCTACGATTTTTTAAAAAAATTAAAACTAATTCAGATAAGTAAAATTCATAAAATCATGAGATTTAGTTTAAATACATTTTCTGATATTTCTTCTTTGCAATGATGGAATAATGTTATTTTCATACTGAGTTTTAGTTCCTTTAATACTCCACTCGTTCATATGATTGTGCTTTTTCATTTTGACTTGATGGAATTATATTCAATCTCAATATAAAGAGTAATTATTAAAATTATTGCTATTCAAATAAAATTTCTAGATAATTTTCTATTTTACATTAATCATATGCTTCAATTAACTAGATAGCTGTACAAAATAATTTATCTTAATAATGTTATTTTGAATTCCAATAATTTCTTCAGAGGATATTTAATTTAAGATGAAGATTAAAATAAATGTTTAAGTTTACAAATATCTGTACCATTTATACACTTATTGTTTCCGCCGTAATACGGTAACTGATAAATTATAAAAGTAATGAAATATAAACTAAAATTTGAAATGTAGTAATTATGTTGAAAGTTTGTTACTGCAATTAAAATTTGATTCAATTATGTAAAGCAAGAAAAAAAAAGTTTAGTTTTCTAAGATGTTTTGTTTTAAGCCCATACTCATAAGCTGTCTCACTGTATATAGTATATATATATATACTGGTGTCCAAAAGTTAAGCGTAATTGATAATTATGTTAATAAAAAAGGAACTGTAATCCAGAATGGCGGGAAACGTGATATGCGAGTGTAAAATGGTTATAAAATGAAGCAAATCAAAAGAATAATAATAATTAATTTTATTAACCAAAGTAGCAGTTTGAAAGAAAACTGAGCATAGCAAGGATTCACACTTTAAAGAAAAAATGAAAGAAAACATTAAATAAAATACTGATGCTGCAGTTTAATAAGGCCTGGGGTCCTATCTGACAGCCAGGCACGCTGCACATCGATTTGCCATACTTGCTATGAGATGATGAATGAGTTGTGGACTCAAACGGTTCCAAGCTTCTTGGAGAGCTCTCGTCTGTTCTGTAGCGAAGCTTGGTGGGTGCAAAAAGGCTGCAATTTGTCTCCCGAGCATATCCCATATATGCTCGATAGGATTTAAATCAGGGGAGTTCGCAGGCCATGACATGCGCTGGATGTTTTCTGTTTCAAGGAAGTCATCAATCAGCACCGCTCGGTGACATGGCGCATTATCATCCATGAATATGGAGTAGGTACCCACAACACCTCGAAACAAGCGAATATAAGGCTCAAAATATTCGTCTCTGTATCTTTGAGCAGTCACAGACCCCGTGTCAAAGCAATGGAGGTTTGTGCGGCCGTCCATCATGATGCCTGCCCATACCATTACTCCCCTTGATGGAAAATGATGTCTTTCCGATATGTTTCTTGGTTCAAAACGTGTTCCACGTTCTCTCCACATCGTTACCCGCCAAGAATCACTACTCAGACTAAACCGGGACTCGTCACTGAACATCACATTGACCCACTCTCCCCACTCTCCAATGTTGATGTTTCAAACTCCAGTTCAAACGAGCGCGTTTATGCGCAGACGTGAGGGGAATGAAAACTTCTTGTCTTTTGGCGTACAAGCCAGCATAATTGAGTCTCCTGTAAACAGTTTGCCTCGAAAGTTGTATTCATGTGGCGACTGTGAGCGCCAAACCCAGTGCTCTGCCAGTACTGCCCCTCTGACGTCGCGCACTTATTACCAGATATCTATCTTGGCGAGGGGTTGTGACTCTTGGTCGACCTGATACTGGTTGTCGTGTAACATCTCCAGTTCTTTGAAACCTCTGCCACAGTCTTCAGATCATAGACTGTTCCACATTCAGAATTCGAGACACTTCGGTTTGTGATCGTGAGGATTCCAGCATTCCAACGATTCTTCTTTTCGTAAACATGTCCATTTTGCGTCTTTGTGCCATCATTCACCTTGTTTGATGGTTAATAACGTTCATTCGCTCAGCAGTTGCACGAAACTTGTCTGAACTGCCTATGCTGTGTGAATCAGTTTCTCAGCGTTCCGACATGCGCCGGTGTTTCGCGCAGGACGTAGTTGACTGAAAAGTTTTCCATAAACCCAATGTTTCTTCTTCACCCAATTAATATCCGCAAGAAATTTGGAATATTTTTACGAATATTTACTCCATGTTTTTCGCATTTTATGATTTATGCTTAACTTTCAGACACCAGAGTATTTATATATATATATATTATATATATATATATATATATATATACATATATATATATATATATATATATATATCTTATCTCCTTAGTGTTTACTGTGGTATTACTATAGCTAATATTTTTTTACTAAGCTGTTTTGTTATACTTCTATTTATGCTTATTTTGGATTAATTTTATTGATTTTATATCTAAATAGATATTTTTTTTCCTTTCAATTTGGGCAGAGAAATGGTATTTTTACCATTGCAGACCTAGTACATTCTACGAGAGCTGGTATAACATTTTATGTATATGAATTATATTGGTAGATATCAGTTGCCACAGTATAATTTTGATTCCCAGTTCCTTCTTTAAAGGGAGGAACCTGAGTCTGACTGTGAGAAAGTGTACTGGAATTTAATTTTTCCGAGAGCACCCATTACAAACAGGCACTATTGGTAAATTTAAAATGCCGCATAATCATGCAACATAGACGCTGTTTTTTCCTTTGTGAAAATCCACTAACTTGAGCCAGGGTCGAATCAACAAATTAGGGTGTACAATGCGAGTGCTGGACCAACTACGCCCCACCCAGCTAGCTATATATATAACACTACCTGGTACACCCGTTCTTCGCAGGGGTGAATTGAAAAAAATAAACAATACAGATTGAAGGATAAAGAAGTTTTTAATGATTTAAGCTTACGTGAATTGCAAATTAAATTTAAAAAAAAGCTTTTTCATATATCAGCTGAACAAAAAAACATAATTGTTAAATTTAAAGTCTAAAGGTCTAATAGCTGATAAAAAGGATTATATATATATATATATATATATATATATATATATATATATATATATATATAACACCTCGTAACACTTTCTTGTGAGTCGATTTTTGGAAACATCTTCCTTAGCTAATCTCTCCTCAGCAAAAGTAAACCATTGTTACATATTTTATACAATGAACGCGTAAAATAGTGTAAATAATTTATATCTGAATACGCAATTCGTTAATTTAATTTTCTGTTGTATTTATTTTCTGTTAAAATTATAATATTCAAAAGCAATGCCGTTCTTTACATTATAATGGCAATTCAATTGAAACATAGCGAAATCATAGTGATACAACCTATTTGGTATCCTTTTTGGCTACCACATTGGCAACTTGGTGATTGATTGAACGGTGCAGAAGTTGATATGCTGTAGCACTACCTGGTGAGGACCTGCAACAAATAGGATAGCACAAAATCCTTATCCACAAAAAATACATATATATGCCAGTTTTCACAGTAATTGGTTTAACGGTGTTGAAACCACTTTTTTAAAAACCACTTTTTTAAAAATTTTATGAAATTTTTTGAAGGAAAATCAAACAATTTTTTATCAGAAATTTTGAATTGTTAAATAAAAAGTTCTGAAGAAATCAATGGATTGGAAATGCGTTTGTATTTTTTTTACTTTAGAAATGCCATTCATACAAATTTGAGTACAGTTTCTTTATATCATTTCACTCATAAATATAAATAGCATTTGTTAGATGAAAATAAATATCTCCGTGTGAAGATAAAAACATTATAAATTATGTGTTTTTTTATGTTAATTCAAACCTAAATAGTTCCAGATTTGGGAGTTTTTCCTTCCTGAAAAATAAATTACCTAAAAGGAGCATAAAAACTAATATATATTCAAATAAGAAGTCTGAATCTGAGGAAAAGTAGGTCATAAGTGCATTGTAATAACTAAGTCAAAATGCTAATGAGCTCCAAAATAAAAGATTGCAAGAATAACTTCGAAAAAAGAACAGTTTCAATTCAGTTGAATTTCTCTGAAGGCTTTTTATTTTCTGTAAAAATGTATTTTGGAGAGCAGGGGGGTTTCTGCATTGTGTGCATAAAAAATAGTTGGCATGCATGCCATTAAACATGAAGGTTATTTTATATTTTAAATTATTAGATACATATACTTCTTACTGAATTAAAATATGAAACATTTTTGACCTTTAAATAAGGATTTAAAAATGAAATTCGTGGATGAAAATATGTACGCGGATAAAGGTTGTGGACCTTTTGATTTTAAGTTAACTCTATATATTTCGCTCAAATTGTTTGTGAAGTCAGAGTTACAGTATCTGAAAAAGTGTTAATGAGTTTCCCGAACTAAGATATGTATTATATTTCCTTTTCCAGCTAACTGATTTATGTTTTATATGCATTGGAGACATATATGTGTGTGTGCGTGCGCGTGTGTGTGTGTGTTGTGTGTGTTGTGTGTGTGTGTGTGTGTGTGTGTGTGTGTGTGTGTGTGTTGTGTGTGTGTGTGTGTGTGTGTGTGTGTGTGTGTGTGTGTGTGTGTGTGTGTGTGTAGGATATCCCATGGAACTCTTTTGTGAGGCTATAAGAGGGATAAGGTATAACTTCCCAAACAAGTTCATATAATTTCGTTCTTATATTACTGAAGATGTATTTTAAAAATTCATCGAACATGGAACGTGATCTCTTTCGGTTTATGTTATTGCTGACAATCCTTTTTTTATCACTAGTGACAATTCACTTAAAAAACTGTCGATTGTACTACATTTGGAATGAATATCGCACATATTAATTAGATGTGTGTATTAAGTAAATGTCTTTTAATTCATGAAGAACCCAGGTATTGAGCAGCTTGAATTTTGTACAGATTATGGGGTATTTAATTCTTGGAGGAGTTCCATTTATTTATTTATTTTTGCCAATTTAATAGAGCTAGAAATTTTCTTTACATTTATCATTTTAAGAAGATACATCAGAACTTTTAAAAGAAAACTCTCTAGAACAATGCAAGTTTAAATTTCTATGAATAACACATTAATTTTGCTCAAACTTTGACTTTTAAAAGATATAGGTCATAAATAATTGTAAATAAATATTCCACAAACATTTCTGATGTTCTCAAATTCAAACGGTATTTTAGATATTACATATAAAATAAATTCATGTATATAATTATAATTAATTTATAACATTCAACTTCAAATTCATAGTTAAACTAGCTATATGTTCAGAGTCTTTTCTTTTCTCTGATAAGAGAAGACAAAAAAAATGCCATGCATTCTTTATACCAGCCAAGTTACTTCTTGAAAGAAAGAAAGTCCTTTCGAAGAATAGAATAAAAAGGGCATGTGTAAAATCATTCAGAAAAAACCGTAGAAACAAAAGAATGGAAAAAGTGAAGACTATAGGCCATAGTGTGCCTTTTCTGCGAGATTTTACTTTCGAGTGAATTTTAACGAGATTGTATGTCATGTATTTATTCAGAAGATTGTGCAAGAAGTTTGAAAGAAACATCTTCCGTGGGTATTTTGATTTCCAATTGAATGAGAAAACAGAAAGAGATATGTAGGACTGTCTTGTGAGTTTCAGGAATGTATTTCAGTTAACTCTAACGCGTGATGAATCTGTCCCGTTGGAAGAATATTTGCTTTTAAAAAAATTACTTTTTTAACTCCTATTTCTCTCAATACAGCACAGTTTCATTAAAAAAATTATGTGTAAAATTATATGGAAAAAATATTTTAGAATTAGAATTTTATGCTTTTTTTTAAATGTAAAATTTGGCTTTTAAATATATGACCTTTAAAGATTTTTGAAAATCATCTTAAATTTAATTAATTTTATATCACACTTTACTCATGAATATTTTCTATAAAAAACTATTGAAACATATAACATTTAGAATCCAATTGTTAAGATATCCGACAACTTGTGAAACAAATTTTTAAAAAAAAACTGGAGATATGGGGGATTTTGGTGGTTTTTAGATTTGTTTAGTACATTTTAAGAAAAATATGCTAAATTAAGAAGAGAAAAATAAATTATTATCCCTAAAATAGAAAAAATGAAATTACAAAAAATAACATAAACTCTACCAAACGTTAATGAATAAATTTTTAATCCTAATGCGTTGTTATGTCATTCATTTTTGAAATTATCACCAGGATAATAGATATTTCAAATTTTACAAAAACTAGAACACTTTTTATTGATTATTATATGAAATTCCTAAAAAAAACAGTGATTTTTTTAACATAAGGGATAAAACAGTGTAATAAATCAGTGATTGATAAATCTGAAGGTTAAAACATTTCTACTATTAATGAGAACATACACAAAAATGTTCTGTTAATTATTTTCAAAATCTTTTTTAGCAATCGCTGTCCCCGTTTGAGCACTTTCAGAAAAAAAAACACATTTCGATTAAAACGTGTTTTAAAGTAGGACATCTTGCTTAAAGTAATGGCATCTACTTTTACTAAAACACTTGCAGCTTTTGTGCTGGTGAACGTAAAATAGCAGACTGGGTATTTTTATAAAGGTAATAAGATGGTTTATAAATCAAGGAAATAAGATCAAGATAATCAAAAAAACAATTTGTCAATTTTTTGGCAAAATTCACAATTTTAGGGTAGCCGGATACCTTAAGTAACAGTAACTGGTGATCTATTAGTCTTGCTAAGGGAAAATGAAAGTTTTATTATATATATATATATATATATATAAATTAGAACAAAGGAATATCCACAAAGTAAGCGCCTACTTATTATAGATACCAAAAATAATTATTGGAATTATACCTTGTGACAGAATATGAAACTGAGAGACATTTGTGTTATCGGAAACTGACTAGCCGGAACTCTAAAGCATTTCACCAGAAAATCCAGAATCCAGATGATGAATAAAAAAGAGATAATATCGATGTTAGTTATGATTTTCATACAATTGTGTCTCTAAACATATGTGGATTATATCAATTACTCGCAAATGGGCTCGAAAACACTAAAATGTTGATGTTTTAATTTTGGGAGAAGACATGCAATTGGATTCATTAAAAGAGGTTGGGGAAATCACAAAATCGCTCGAAAAATAATTCAGATTAGGGGTACCTTTCGATTATGATGGCATGAATGGGTGAAACACAACCGTGAAGACAATAAAAAGTTAGAAGTGGACCGAGTTCGGAGAAAGAATTCGAGTAAAAAGTGGTCATCCGATGAGTGTTCGCAGTTCTTGAATGAAGCAAATCAAAGGTATGATGTTTAATCCAAACACCAGTGATTGTACTGACCAACCATGCTCAACTCAGAGATGAGTGAGTGAGTGATTTTGGGGCTTATTGGCGAAAGAGCCGATTTTGGCTATACTGCGCCAAACATTTGTTTTAATATCTGTGGTCTAGACAAGAAGAGAGAAAGAAAGAATTAATTGAATTACAAGAAAGAGGGTCGAAAATAGAGAAGGATCACTAGGGTACCCCGGGTTCGTGAAGCCCGTGTTTACCAAAGACAGTAAACCCCGTGGGAAAAGGAAAAGATCACTAGGGCACCTCGGGATTGTGACACCCGTACTCACCTAAAGAAGGTGAGCCCCCTGAGGGGCAACTCAGAGATGAACATACAGTTGCTCAGTTCAGGCTGCTTTCGCTCTATTCCAATCTGTAAACATAACAGAAATGCCCTTTTCTATTTTTTTCTTTGTTATTCTAATTGCTTTTGTCGTTATTTGACTTAGTTGGTGTAACAACGTTAAAAAGGGGGTTATGCATGATTAACGAATTTCTCAGAGAATTCACACACAAATAAAATTCTGAGTGTAAGAGTTCACAATACTCGCCAAATGGCTTCCAAACTGCGATTGGCCTAAAAACCAGTTTCTTAGCTAATAGATATTTTCAAAGCGTACAAAAACAATAACCATAAAAGCCAAAAAGTCATCAAAGCTGTAACATTTTGATATGACAAAGAAGTCAAATAGAGATTTAACCAAAGTTATTTAAGCTGATTTACCAAATGGTGATAACCTTCTTTCAAAAGAAAATTCATGGGAGGTTATTCTATGCATAAATAATGTCCTTTGAATCAGCAAAGAAGCTTAAATATTCTGCCAAGAAAACTGCAAGATAACTGTAGTTTTTTATTTCTATGTATCAAAGATGAACTACTGAACAAAGAAAAGGTACTTTGTTTTCATACGAAGCTAAGATATCATAATTCTATCCATTTTGTAGACATATACAATACCATTCCAATAAAAAGATTTCCAAACTTAAGAATTGCATTATTCCCATGATGAGTAACTCTGTGAAGGCCATGGTCTGGGCAATCATTTAAGCTATGCAGAAAAACGGATTGTAGTTCATGCCTGAAGGAACATGTACTAAAAAAAACTGTCAATCTTGATATACTAAACTAAGTATTACTATTTTTATAGGTATCAGCCCTTACACCCTATACCAACAAGATCTAGATCCATGTTACTTATGAAAAAGTGTTCAGATATGGCTTGAAACAACGGGACTGAAGATTCTTGAATATGATGGAAATTATCCTTGTCTTAAACCTGTGAAAAATTGCTGGATGGTGTAGATTATATGAATTACAGCCGAATATTTTGAAATTTGTTGTGAATTGCCATGCTTCATTGGATCCTAGTGATGCGGCGCTCCTTAATTTTACTTTTAAGTTTCTGCTTAATTTAACTAACATCTTAAAAACTACCCAGGTTCGCTTATTTAACTTAGTCCGCATCAACATATTGGCTAGTAATTAATCAATTTCGAAGACAACGCAAAACTGATGAAATTACTCGGATTAAAATTAAAATAAATTAGTTTATTACAATTAGAATACATTACAAAATTTAGCATTTAGATTAAACACTATTAAAATCGAAGAATAAGAGAACTATGGACAGACATTAAGAATTTCAATTATCTGAAACGGAGGCGAGGTGATGGAGGGCTGGCATTGTCCACCGAACAAGGAGACCTAGGTTTTTTTCCTAAAAAAAGTCAAGAGTCAGAAGGCAAGCTAGAGATTGAGAATGTCCCGAAAATTGTCACTCGGCGCCCTTTTAAGGGAGGGCAAATCCCGCCATTTGTGCCTACACGCACTATATGACCAACAACCCCATTGGTCGGCCCCCAAGCGCAAAGTTACAAAAGTTGCAATTTTAATTAAATTTATGAGTTCATTCAACCCTGCGTACTCGTTGACACCAACTCCCGGTCCCTGAGCTAAGGAATTTCAACCACATCCTGTAAACAAGGAGGATATACAAATTACTGATTATTTGGGGACCAACTGCATTGCCAGCCTCCCATCACTAGCTACAAAGAAAAATAAAATTTTCCGTAGCAATTATTGAACTAATTTTTAATAGTATGCATGCTAAGTTTTAATTATTCTTAAATGAACTACTTGTATCAAATTTTTGGATATTCACTAACTTACGGAAATGATCCAGTGATGTTTGTACAAAAATGAATCAAAATTTTAGCTAAAAAAATACAATTTAAATGCAATTATTGAAAATTTTGGGTTTTTAAAACATTTACAGATTTTTTTTGACTTACAGACATTGCCTCGAGATCATCAGATATTATAATCCAGTTTCAGTATTATTTTATAAAATGTAAATTTAAATTTATTTTTCAATGTTTTTATATTATATACATACAATTCAATTTTAATATATCTGTGAAGGTTACAGAAATCACTAAGGATTCTGGGGAAATAGTTTCTTAAAATATATTCCACATTAATTTGTTTGAAAAGAAAATCGTAATTTCTAAAATGCAGTATTTCAAACTACATATTTAAAAGGCGTGCGCAGGTGCGCTAATATTATATTAAAAGAATAAATATTCGACTAAAATCTTATAGTATTACCTCTGTAATTATGGTTATGTCAAAATGTAAGTCAGTATCTTAAAACAAGATAACAAAACTTTAAAAAAAGGCTGTTTTTGTCTTCTTTCTTTTCTTATTATTAATTACGTTGAGGACTACTTGAATACGTTAAATTCTTCTTATACAACAAAGATACGTTATTTCAGTGACAAGAATAATTGGTAAATGTATTCAAAAAACTGGAAGAACATTTTAGTTTTCTAATGAGTCTGTAGATATCCTATCTTGCAGTCAATAAATAAAGTAGAAAGTCTCCCTCATTCTTTTTCTAAAAGAAAAGGCTCAACAGGGAAATGAAAAATGAAAATAAAATTAAAAAATGAATTCTTCAGTGTACAGTCTTAGTCATTCAACTTGAATTTTTTTTTGTTTAAATTGCACCGAGTTAACATTGCGGCATTTGTAACACAAAAAAATATTAATGAGATACCATGAATGAACGTGACTTGCATCTATGATGTTGTCTTTTTTGGAATTTGACAAAAACACTCTTTGTATGCATTGAAAGTGATACTATGTATAGGACTGATAAATTTACTTAGCATGTAAAATGTAGAATGTAAAATAAAGAAAATTGGCTTTAACAAAAATAAACAAAAAACATAGAAAATTTTTTGTTCTTTACAAGTTAGCGTAGAATGTTATAAATATTCACCTTTATGTGTTTTTAATAAGCAAAATTTAAAAAATCTATGGATATTTTAATGCGAGTTCCTGGAATTACAATTCCTTAACCAGAAAAAGAAAATTGAAAAGTAAAGGGTAAAAAGCTACTTTCATTATACGCAATGCATTTAGAAGATTAGTTAATTACTTAGTGGATAAACATTAAAGTTTTTTTTTTTTATCTTTATAAAAAAAAGTAATGTAATCATGTAATATGACATGCATAAACACTATTTATAAATTTTAAAATTACTTTTAGAACACAAAGGACTCATTAATACAGCTAAGTTCAATACAAAAAGATATTTTCGTTCATTACTTATACATAATGTTCATTAAAAATTTTATTTAAAGAAATATGACTGAGATTTATATTTTTCTCAATTTTTTTCTTTTGAAACATTCATTTTTTTGTCATTTTTCACATGGATTTTTCAGTCTTGGATAGAATAATGAATGGTTCTTGAAGTAAAATTATTAGTATTAAGACTGTGTAGATTGCAACAACACTAAGTTATTCTGAAATGTCCAGTAAATGTTCAATAAATGTTGACAGAATTTAGTTTAAAGTATAAGTACTTTCTATGAGAAGATAATAAATATAATCGTTAATTAAGTAAATTGTCTTATAATTCCGTATTTTTTACATATTTAAAGAAAATTAGGCTTATTTATTATTAACATTCTTCTGAAATTTTGGTATTGTAGTGTAGTCTCCTCAGACGAACACTTCACGACAATACTTGTCAGGTTTGCTGTACGGGGTTGATCGGAACTCCCAGATAGGTCATCGTGTTCTTCAAAAAGAGGCCGCAAATTCTTCCCTCACGCCTGAGGCAAAGCAGATGTTGAGTCGTTTCTAAAACACTCTTTTTTACGAAACTATACCTTTCCTTCTTCAACACCCAGAAGGTTTTTGTCACAACTATTTGTAGAAGACACACTTGTTGAACAATTTCTATTATTCCATTCCTTCGTTCATGTGGGCCGCGAATTATCTGAATGAAAAAGAATGTCGGACTATTGTAATAAACACATATTCAAGAGGATCAGTGTGACCCTCAGAATCAAAGTGACAGGTCTATTGAAAGACCCTCTATATGGTGTGCGTGGTATCGTGACGTGGTTGATTTCAGTTGCGACGGCCTATTGTCGTAAAAACCAAGACGTAGAATGCCGTGTGCAGATCCTCTACGCTCGCTAATCAGAGATTATTGGAGGTGTGAAAAAAGGAAGGTTAAAAGGTCGGGCGAAAGACTGTAAAGCATTAGATAATTAATAATGAATTTAATTTTTTAAAAATAATTTATAAATTAAATTTTTTGTGGTCAAAAGTTCCATTTCACTGCCAGAAAATGAAGAACTTTTAAGGGCTCACTACGTGACAGTATCATACTAGCATAGATAAAGGATAAAAAAGTGTATTTTTAACAACAATATATTTGAGGATCGACAGTATCACTTTCACCTATAGCTTTACATATCCATATTTCATTAAGAAAATAATATTTTCATCAATCACAATTGATGCTATGTAGTCTATATTAGTTCAGTTCTCTTGGATTAAATATCATCGAATGCAATATTTTGAATTTTTAAACAGTATAAAACTATATTTTTAACACTTGAATTTTAGATATTTTAAAACGTATATTTTTTAATTCATTACAAAATATTGTTTGCCAACATTTTATAAAAAATATATATTTATTATAATGTGGTATTATGTTTCAGTATTTCTCTCTCGTGACCCCACCTCTTTAAATAAACCCTCCTCTATTTCTTCACTACCCACAATCACTTTTTTTTTTATTACTTATCAGATGTTAGACAGTTCATCTATCATTTTCACAGACCATATTTTTTTAAACATACACGTATATTAAACCTCAGAATTATATAGAATATCCACATTTAAATTTTTAATATTGGAAAAGGCGGTATAGGAAAAATGTACAAAAAGACATTTTCCTTGATAAATGAAAGTAAATTATTGTATCAAAATTTTACTTAATTACATGACTTAAGATATGACTGGGAAAAAACAAGTGGGAAGGCAGAAAAATATTACTATTCTAATGAACTGTTTTATGTTATGTAAATAACTACTGGCACTAGTACTGGGTGTGTTGGGTGTGGAAGCACTTGGTTCTTTCAAACCTTTATCTTCTATCATGAGGTTTTTGATGGTTTTGAATCACTTTCAATTTACCCTTTTTAAAAATTAATTATTAATTTCGTAGAATAGAGATATCGTAATTAAATTAAAAATAAGAGCTACATTTGTGTGAAAAACACTACATGTGTAGGAAAAATTTGTAGTTGGGTGAAAAAATTCGAAGAAAAATTTCATGTCTCGGTTAGGTGGGTGAATCTGGTCCTCTGTTTGCAGAAAAGAAATTCGAGTGATAGGTGAAACAAAATATGGAAAAGTTTGGATGCAATTGTGTCGAGAAGAGCTTCGGTGATCGGCTGATCAGAATGGTCAACAATTTTATATTTAAATTTTATAAAAGGGCTTTATCAACCATTGAGTAGTTATGAGTTCGAGCAAGCCGAACTGCAAAACTAATAAAAATTTTTTAGATAAAATTAAACAGAAAATGAATTAAGATAGTAATAAATTTTAGAATACAATATCGAAAATTGTACAAATTCCATTTCAATTATTACACCAAACTATAACTTACGTAATATTTTGTATGTAGCGGGAAACCAGTGGGTCTTAGAGTATGTTTTCTTAATTTGGAAAGAAAAAAAATGAAACAAATAGAAGAGAAAAGTTCAAAGTAGCGAGTCTTACAAAAGAAAAAAATCTGTGGGATAAATGCTAGTGTTATGAAATGCCATGCTTCAATTCGAAAAATTAAACATTGAATTAATCGTATTTTTCTTGCATATGTAGTTTTCTAAATAAATGATGAAACATGTTTATTTCTTAATTTAGAAATTCATATTTATTTATTCAACAGAAGATCTTTCACAGTGCTAAAATTTTGAGAACAACTCCTTTTTTATGCTTATTTACATTTGTACTATGTTTTAATTTTCACATAGAATAATTCCCTCTAATGCAAAAGGAATAAGCCTTGAAGGAAAATTGATTTTCTATGGTTACTCTTCACAAAAATGAGCAGGCAAAGTATTATCATTTGAGATATGAAAGTATGTTTTCTGAATCTGTACATTTTTTACTATGTTTCAATAATAGAAATAACGTTTAACAGTTTAACAACTAAAATGTATCAATAAACAATTTTATAAAATGAGTTAAGTGAATGCTAATTAGTGTTTTAATTCTAGCCATGATGTATACAGTAAAAAAAGTTTAATTATAATTAATAATTTGCTTGAAAAAATAATCAGCATTACAAAGTTATTAACAATTAAACGATCAAATGAAAGATAATGTTCAAAACTTTTTTTGAACATGCTACAATTATAGAAATCTAAATAATTTATAATATCATACCATAATCAATACATAAATTTGCTGCGTCTGACGTTTATATTTTTTTTTCATTGTACAGGATTTTTTTGAAATCTCAATATTTATATACATTCTATCCAAAATCACTTTTTCGCTTGAGGTTAACAATAGATTCTCTTTAAAAATGGAAACTTTACAAATCTTACAAGTATCAGATTTTCAAATTCAAATTATAAAGTGTGAAGTAACAATAAATTGAACTAGAGTGATATAGCATTATTCATTTAGCTATTGGAATTGATTTCTTTTTCGAAATAGCTTTGCTGAACGTAATTGTAAAAAAAAAAATTATGCGATAGAAGAAATATTCATGAAAAAGATTTCTTACTAGCTGTAAATCAATTTAAGTCGTGATTTGCATTTCCTCCAAAAATAGAGGGATTGTTTCGTACAAAAAGTCGACGTTTTTGGATCTTCAAATGATTTATTAGTGTTTTTGACCTAAAGTATGCCAGAAGGTTTGCATTCAATAAAGTAAGAAAAATATACTATGGCACAACCTGAATACTAGAGATTATAAAAGTACTACCCATGGGATTTATAATAAGCTTTGATCATTTAAAAATGAATCTAGTAATTGATTAATATTCTTAAATGTGTCTTTCTTTACATTTACAAATTGTCAAAGTATTAAGACATAAGAACGATGCAGTTTATTCAAAGAAGATTTAAATGAACTTTAACAAAAAAACATGGATACAATTGTGATTATAATATCATTTCTTATTTTAAAGCGTTAGGACTTATTTTAAAAAGCAAAAGTTATTTTTTAACATGATATCTAAAAAGGATTTTCGCATTTATCTTCATATATCTAACAAATTTTTAGAAACATTTATTTCTGTCGACAATTAACACTTTTATACAATTTTTAGCATCAATGTATGTGCAGATTTTACGTAACTTTGTTTAAAAATAAAAATCGGCTATTTTGAATAAATGTATAATTAATTTCAAAATTTTAAATCATGCGAATGACATAAGTAGTCGACTGAATTTTTGTAGAATTTCAATACCTTGAAGTAATTATGAAAATTTAGAACAATCTTATAACATATTATTTTCTTTTAATCCAGTTAACACTATAACTAAAACTGCTAGTTTACTACATTTTTTAAGAAATTTTCGAACATTTTTAAATCAATGTACTTTAAATTGTTTGTTCCTTTAGTCAATATACGTACATATTTATAAAATTCTCAGGATGTATATAATTCTAACAAAAATCTTTTTAAGACCTGTACACCATTTTTTCATAGCAAACATTTTATTTCATTTTTTTAGCTTATTACGAATTTATGTTATGAAAAACTACATAATCTTTCCTGAGTGTTATTGAATAGGTTAATGGTTCTGAAATCTTTATTTCCAAAGAAAATATTTATCAAAAAATTTCGTTTCAAACGTAATTTTCAAAGGAAAGTTTTTTAAGAATTTAAAAAGACTTTTTAAACTTCTTTTCTGAGGATAAAACTAATTTTAAAAAAGGAATATGTTTTATTTCATTTTAACTGTAAATTAGTCTTAAACATATCAACAATTTCATAACAAAGCAGAAGATATTTTCAGGAAATAATATTAGAAACACTCACACGCATTTTAAACCTCTGCTAAATTCTTTTTTCAATATCAGTTACAATAGAATCTTGTTTTATGCAGCCTTTCTCATACTTTGCATTTAGAATGTAAATTTTGTTTCATCCTAAGATCAGTTATTAAAATCAATAACCTTAAAACATTAGGTTTAATTCCAGGTTCCAACAAATACCAATGAAATTGGTGAAATATTCAGTACAAATCATAACTATGAAACATTCCGTTTACAATGTAACATATCTACATTATCAAATTCCATTAATTACTGTTATCGTAAATTGAATATGGATGGAACAAACTATGCATTTAGATATTAACTTAAAAGGATTCCTCTGCGATCACAAACTGGAACGAAATTTGAAATCCCTAGGCGACCGATAAGCTTCATCAACAAACATTAAATTAGGACAACAAATCCTCATCACTAAAACTTAATCAATCAATATTTTCTGTGAATAAATACGACTCGAATTAAAAAAATAAAGTTATTTTGAAATTCATATAATGACATTGAAGTTTATAGTACTAAGATAAATTTAATACCATGTAGACATATCAATCATCATATCCATATAGATTTCTTCCATTGGTATGATGATTGGTATTCATTCTTCTGGTGCCTCAAAAAGAAAATTAAACGCAAAATATTTCATCGAAAATTTATTTGGATTCTTGAATGTATACTGGTGTTCAAAATTAAGAGTATTTTTAGATTTTTTCGATAATCTCTCGAACTATTGGATGAATTTTAATAAAATTTTGTTTGTATACAAAAAATACAGTTCAGCAGAAAATACACACGCATGATTGTGCATAACACTTATCAAAGTTGGAAGATATGAACTAGCAGTTGCAGGATATATATTAAAAAACTGGTTCAGAGAGGGTAAGGTCTTCTATTTCAGATAAACAGGCCTCACACTATGATTTTATACCAGAAATGAGGTAATTTATTATTTCCCGTGACAATTCATCTCACTCGTTCAGAAACAATGTTTACACGCCTTGGATGGTTTTCGGAGGTGAGATGCAAACTTCAATCATCCTTCTCCAGAGCTTCCCAGGCATGCTCTCTACGGATCAAATCTGGAGATCTATCGGGCCTATCCTTTGGGCGAATATCCTTATTTTCCAGAAATTCGTCGATCAGATGAATTCGATGGGCATCGCATTTCCATCTATTAAAAATTCAGGGCCAACAGGACTCGTGAAAAGACAAACATTGGACTCCAAGACATCATCGCTATTTATCACACTGCCCCTTTCAAAGACCTGGAGGTGTCTAGAGGTGTGTGCGACCATCTAACGTAATGCCTGAACATACCATCAAGCTTCTGCTATCGTAATGGTAGATTTCTTGGACAATGGAGGGCACAGATAGTGGGTCTCTGGTTGTCTCCACATGAAAGTACGGGAAGAATATATGGAGAGAATCTTACAGGGATACGTACAAAACCACTAATATTATTTTCTGAAGGAAATAATAAAATATTTATTACTTTTACTACTATTTACTTGTTAAATAAGAGATCATCTAATGTTATTCAATGACTTATGCAACGATAGTAATTGGTTATAATTCCCTTAAAAAATATACTCTTCTACAACTGTTTATTTTAAAAAATGCGATCTTTGAAAATAAATTGTGACAAAACATGCAATTTTATTTTAACTGTGTTGATCCATATGTGATCACTTTTGAACGATTTGTTATTAAATAATTTTAAATATGTAAATTTCGAAATGGAATTCAGATATTTAAATATTGAAGTAAATCTGAAAGAAATTACGATTGTTATGTTTTTAATATACTTTTTATATTCAAAGTTTCATTTTCATCACACACACTTATTTTATGTGTTTTTTAATTCAGTTAATGTTTGTTGATATATGTTTTAACTATTTCACATTTTTAACGAAAATGCTCTTAACATTATTTTATTTTGTATTTATGATATTGACTTTTTAAAAGAACTGAAAAACTAGCTATTCCCAAAACTAATTAAGCTGTAGTAAATTTAGAAGAACAACATAGTATTAATCTTGATTAATGTTTGGTTATAATACAGTAGAAAAGAGTATTTGTAATATTATTTTTTCCTTTATCTTTTCACATTTCAAGCTTTTAAGCACCCTTCGAAATTTTTTTTGGAGATCCTCATTAAGTATACTGAAAAATTTAAATCATAGATTAAACCTTTTAACTGTCGTCGGCATATATATATTTGTCTAAGTCAACCGGTGCGTTAAGTGCACCTGACGTATATATACGTCTTTTTCAAATACTATCATTTTATTAGTGCTGCTATTAGTAAAACTATTCCGAACACTTTGGAATCTAATATAAAGATATTGACAGTGTTTGCGAACTATTTACTTACTTCAAAGAAAAATTTGCTTAATAATATATTTTCATTCCCTCTTATATACTGTATATGGACATCTATGAGAAAATCGGTGGCACTGGGGAGCGAATCACGTAACTTTAAATTGTCAGTTAAGGGTTTAAAAGAACATTTTTTCTGAAAGGTTTAAGTAAGGGTAAGTAGTTTATTAAATTTTTTCAGTAAATCAAGTACTGAATTTAAAGAAAAAAATACAGGACATTTTTATTTGTTTCTCTTAATTGTTTTACTTTTGAATTATTCTGTAAATTTTAAATAAATATTTTTAATAATTGCATTAATAAAATAAATAAGGTGTATATTATTTAAATGACGTGTTGTATAACTTGTCAGTTTAAATTTTTGAATAAGAAAGAAAAAAAAATTTAGAATGGATCTTGTGCATTCATTGGACAAAAAACAGATCTGCTTTTGGTCTCACTTGAATACTATAAAAATATTGTTTGCAAACTTATGTACATAATGTTCTTTCTATAAGGTTTGGTGAAGTTTTGATCTTACAGTTAATAAAATGTGATTGTAAACAAAAAATAACTCTGATTAAAGATAGATTGAAAGCATCAATCTGTTGTAATTTCTGGGCACCCACAAAAAAGGCATCCAGGATCAAATATCAAGTTTATTTATATTTATTTACAATCCACACACATAAATATTAATTATTTTATACAATTAAGAACGAAATAATTCTTCTCTTTTCTTTCTGCAAACAACATGCTTGGTTCTAAACCTAACTTGTCATCGTCTCGTTTTCAGGTCTTCTCTTTCCTTTCACGTGTATTCTTTTAAGTTTGAAAAAAAATCGCTTTCCTTCAGTTTGAAGATTCGGAAAATAAAAAGAATGAGAAGGGGCTGGCATGACAGTTTGACAGGATGAAAGAAAGTTTAGTTTTTGTTCTGAAAAACATTGAAAAATTCTATAAAAATTTTAAGCTTTTCTTAGTTATTTAGGAAATTGTGCAAAAAATTTAAGGCATGATTTTTTTTATTTATCAAATCATGTATTGAAAGGTAAGTTTATATTTTAAAATTATTTTCATTTGCTCAAACTTTTAAAAAAATATTAATTCCACTTTTAAATGAAATAAATAAATATAGTTTAAATTCACTAAGGCTCTATATATTTAACTGAACTTGAATATATATGGATTTTAAAAAAGAAAAAAAATACTAGTAGTTTCTCAAATTACAATTAAAAGTAAAATATTCTTAGATAAACTATAATATATAGCTCACTCTAAAAATTTTTCAACAAAAAATACCCAAAAGATTAGTTACCTATCAACATTAATGGCA
>BMAO01024018.1:0-19551 GCA_019973975.1 Trichonephila clavata
ATCAAATTTTCAATCGTTAGTAAAATATTTTCTAGTCATCCACTCAAAATAGGAATTGACTTAAAAATAATTTTTTTTATTATACTTTTTGCGTTAAAAGTTTTATACCGAAGAAATATAGGATATTTATTATCAATACAAAAAAGAAATATTGAAAAATTGAAACATATTTATCGCCATTGTGCTAGTTTATTAAATGATCGTATAAAGGAAAAATCTCCTTTACACGGCTATGAAAATCATTTAATCCGAACAAAAACAAAAGTTCCAAGAAGCAGCCATGCAACCTTTTAACTTTTAGCTCTGCTGTGAGGACATAATATATTTATGCTAAAATAAAAACCTTAGTAAACAAGATAGAAAAATAACAAATTATCTAAACGTTACGAGATTTACGAATCCAATTTTTCCAATACGCATTCGACAAATCCAAAAATATGACAATAGAAACAAGATAAATGTTTACACCTTATTTTGAATTCAAATTGAAAGAAAAAAATTCAGAATAACGTTCCCGGCACCTTATGCTCAAAGGAATCTTAAAAATGCATAATTCACTTTTATGTTCGCGATGTTCGACTGAGAGTTTTGCCGGAGGAGTTGAAGGTTTTTATTGCTTTTAAAATATTATAAATTTAACATTTAATCTCATAGTTGCGCATTGGAGCGAGAGTCAATACTTAGTATTTCTAAATTGTGTTAAACATTTTTATTGTGTTGAAAAGGGGAAACTATTCTCGGCACTGACTTTTCAGAAATTCGAAGCGAATTAAAGTGAAATAAAATTTAATGGCGTGAACTTTTAGAATGCTAGTGAGATTTTTAAAAAATATCTTTTGAATAGTATAAGTTACTAAGGTGTTTGTTTTTAATAAATATTTATTAATAAATTTTTTTGAATGGATTTCTTTGCCTTAAAAAAAACACTAAAAACATATTAATTGCTTTCAAAAGGGGAATAGTCTGTGCTTTTAATTTTTATTTCTTACTATGTTTAGTTCTTTTTCTTTCAGTTTCATGTAAATTTCTCACACAAAGTATTTTTCAAAGCAAGAATTTATACTGCAGATATTTTTTTTTTCCTTTCAATGTTTCAAACCCATTGAAATATTTTACCTCTAAATCTAATTAAAAATACAGAAGTTTCAGTAACATCAATTAATTATACAGGTTGAATAGCCCAAATATATATTTTTATTTGGTGAGTATTTGATCGAAAATTTCGGTAAATGAATAGTTATACAATCAAGAAATTTTGATACTCAATTAAAAATATTTCTACTTCAGTTAAAAAATTGAAGAAGAAATTTATAATTTTTTGTTTTTATTTTAACGCTTGCTTAATCAAAAACTAATTCTCGGTTTGTAGGTTACTAAGCAAAATGATATTCACTTTACTTCCAGTGTCCAATTTCTACACTGATGGCCACACAAAATGCAACAAGAAAAGGAACAGAGATATCACAGTGAAATTTATTTAGCAGATAACATGTGCAAAGATCAAATGATATTAAAATTACAGCCTCCAGTGATGCATGGATGATGACAAAATCAGTAACTAGTGTAACCGCCATTGTTGTCTATAACCGCTGCCACACGCCTTGGCAAAGAATCAAATGGGCTTTGGATGTATAATTGGGGTACAACAGTCTATGTGGCTTCAATATATTGCCAAAGATCATCTGTATAAGCAGCGGGGGGTGTATCACGGTCTAGTCGTTGTGCAAGCATGGACCGCATGTTTTCGATTAGCGATAAATTGGGAGAATAAGCAGGCTAAGAAAGCAATTCAGTCTGATGGGTAAAGAAGAACTTTCAAATATTGCATGGCAAGTGTGGTCGCGCATTATCCTGTTGGAATATGGCTGATGGAAAGCACTCAATGGATGGGAGGACCACAGGCTTCAATCCTTCAGAAATGTAGCGCTGCCTATTCATTGTACCGGCAATGTGTACTAGAGGGAACCTGAACTCGCATCCCCCATGATAGCTCAGGTGTCGTCTCATCACTTGATTAAGGTTCAAAACAAGTGCGTCACCAACAGCCCTTGTGCTGCTTTATAGAGTGACGTAAATATAATCTCACTCACCACAGTAATCTATTGTGGATATGTCTATCACATAGCTGTTAAAACAGCAATTGTATTATCTTTTGTAAAATAAGTAACATATATATCAAAGTATTTTAAATACTACTTGCAGCTGCAACCTCTACATATACTTAAATTTCCCCTTCTCAGGCGACATATCCGGTAAAATTTTCATTACAGCTTCAAGTATTGTAAATGTTTCAACAGCCAGCTATAGTTGAATAGTGCCTAAATATATTCAATATATCGGAAAGGGTTGAAAATGTTACTAAACATATTAACATTAAGTTCTAACAATAAACATTTTGGGAAACAAGACTTACCATTTATCGCCAAGATGATTCCCGTTCACGCAATAAATTTGTTTAAATCTGTAAACATAAGTGTCTCTCGAGTTATTAATGTTTCATAGAAATGGAATTGTCCCAGATATTCACAACGCAAGAAATTTCAAATATTAGAGTCCGATTATATGAAGGCACATATAGAGCTGTTTCTATTGGGAAGAACTAAAAATGCTAATCTCATGAAAATAATTATGAATAATGAGTTTAGTATACATTTAATGAATTCCGTTTTTCATATCAAATCAAGCTAGATCCCATGTAATGCATTCGTCGGCAATCAGAAGGTAGATTAAAGTATAAGGTACTGAAATTTTGAAATATAAGTAGCTATAAATACTTTTAATAATATCTGCTAAGGAATATATGACATACATATCAAATCAATAACCATTCTCATTTAAAATATTTAAATGTAATTTTTAGGTATGATCTGTTATTTGGTAATGGAAAAATAGGAGAATTTTTTAGAAAATAGGAGAAACCCTTCTAAATTTTAAATTATGTTTATGTTTCGCCTTACGTTGATTGACTGATTGTTTTTAACGTCACAGTCAGACCCCAGACAAGGATTATTAGTTGCAGACCTCCTAATTTTGAACCCTGATCAAGGGGTGAGAACGACACCTGAGACTGCACCTTACTCTGGGAACTTTCCCGCCCCGCCACCTGAGCAATTTGATAATCGGAAAATTTAACTTGCATTTATGGCTCTTTTACAAGGTAAGTTTTTAGCGAACCAGTATTTGAACTTACAACTCGACATAAGTACTGTAAACCACGAGTTCAGGATAATCCCATTCGCATTATGCTGTATTCAATGCAAATTCATATTTATACAGAAAAATATTATTTTTTTTAAAAATTAAACTAGTTCTAGGTCACTTAAAGATTGTTTTCCAGAAACCTCATACTTTTGATACATGGTCAAGTGACTAGGAATACACCATAGCTGGCCACCTCTACTCTTACCATCCACACCCCAGCAACGGGAGGAAATTTTAGTCTCGACATATTTAACGTGTATCGACCTCCTCTACTAAATATCAGGGCAGCAATCATGAGCCATCTCACTTCCCACCTTCGACCAATAACAAAGCAGATACTCATCATTATCTTAGGACTTAACTTTTTCATTTAGACCCTGTCTGAGAGAGTACTTGGCCACTCCCCCTTGCCTTCTCCTCAAAGACCTATCAGGTATCTTCTTTCTTTACACAGGACTTGCATAAAGCTACCAGAGAATGTTTCCGATATGGGATGTTCCCAAAGACGACCAGCGAACTTTGCACGGTTGATCTTCAGCGGTACTAGAACCATGGTCAATAATAATGCTCAAAGATTGATATTTTTTATCCAATGGGCTGCGGATTGGTATTTTTATTATTGCAGACCAAGAATATCCCCAAGAACTGGTATCACTCTGTAGTGCGGCGCCGTATAGGTGGATACCAATTGCCGCAGGTAATTTTGACTCCCAGTTTCCTCCACAGAGAGAGGCACCTGAGCTCTGACGATGCGAATTTGTACCAGGATTTAATTTTGCCGAGAGTGCCTTAGCCGAAGAGACACTCAAGTGATCTTTTACATGTCGTATAATCATACGTCATGGCCGCTGTCGATTTTCAGCATCTCGAAAATCCACCGACAAAGATTGCAGACAACGATAACAAAGATTGATTATTTGGAATTAAAGTATCTCAGAAGTTACATTCTGATTATTTGCTATAGATCTCATAATTTTACCCTTGGTCAGATAGCGCTTGAAAATCTTGAGCCGGATATCGTTTGGCACGAAGCTCAAATGCATAAACATTGGGCCACAGTGATTTAAGTGATATAATTAGATATGTTTATACAAAATAATATCGAGGTTTTATTGTGTGTGCCATTCGCTATTCTTTGTACAGTTTCTCTCCAAAGAAAATGAATAAAAGTAACCTGCACTTAGCAATATACCACAAAAACTAAAAAACGAAATATTAGTAACTTTATCAATACATTTTCAGCAATAAATATTGTTTCAAAGTCTATTTGTAGTGTTCTGAATTTATAAAGCTTAAATTATCCTAAAATGCTTTCTTTTAAATCTTTAAATATGAACTAAAAATATATGTTTGCTTAAAGCATCTTGTCTGGTTTAAAAGTAAATTTTTTGAAAATTAGCTTCTTTCAACATTTAAGTTTTAAAAATGAAGCTCTTAAATGCATCCAAAACTGCTTGAAAAATTTTCGAATTCAATTTTATTTTCTCCAGAAAGAAAACTTTTTCGTTCAAAAGTTGAATTTACAATTAAAACTGGACTCTAAAACAAAGAGCGTGTACAAAACGACATTTGATATCTAAAAACTGAGTAATAATTTTTTCCTTCATTCTTTATTTTTTAAGTTTCTAATTTGAAATTCCCAAAATGACTTCCTTCAATTGTAAATGACTAAATAATTTGAAAGATTTTCTTCTATTTATGCAATAGAAATTTCTCTTAAACAATAAAACATTCTTACTTTTCACAGAGAAATTAGATTTAAATTAGTTTCCCTTAGAATATATCTTCCGACAAATCAGTAAAATTTTCTACATTTATTACAGAACCACTCCAATATGAAATTTAAATCAAGAACCTAAAAATAATATTAGATAAATTTTATCGCTGCAGGAAACAATTTGGCTTCATTTATAGGTAACACAAGTTAATCTAATAATTCATCAAAAAATATTTGGTTTAAGAAAATAATTGATAACTATAGCTTATTCTAAAGCTTTGTAAATATACTGAAATGTTATATTTCAAAAAAAAATTGTCTTCCAAAAAAATATAATTGTCTTGAGTATGAAATTAAGGACCATTTTTTAAAGAAATAAAACAATGAAATGAGTATTAATTTGTGACACAATATTTAATTGGCATACCTATTTCCTCTGCAAAAATTCCACTTAAAAACATATTACTTAATTCCTGAAAACCCATTAAAACAACGGATGCAGTTTTAATGCTCTTTTCATGCTAATTATTTTAAAACATTATTTGCGAGTGGGGAATAATAGTTTCTGTAATGATACGAAAGAGTAATTAATCATTTTATCAGATAAATTAAAATAATTGTTCTTATCTTTGAAACAAAACAATTCTCTTGGATTCATCTATTTATCTTGAATATATAATACTGCGTCTTCTAAACATTTTCAGTAGCCTTAGAAATGTAATATTGTGTTTCGTAGCAGACTTATTAGAAATTAAAGTTGCTTAGCTCTTTGTTATTTCGTGGTTTATAGCGTTTTACTTGAAAATTAAAGACAAAGCATGTTTTGTTTCCCTTAATTCCACTATTTGTATTCAATTAGACTTTTTGTTTCTAAAATATACTTTTTGATAAGTGGGTACTTCTTTAATGAAAAATATTAATGCATACTATTTCTAAGAAAAATTAAGAATTTAGTGCTTTTTTACATGATTTCTCAAGATTTTTTTTGTTTCTAATGAGCTGCAGATTGGTGTCTTTCGTGCAGATCTAGTAAATCCCCCGGGAGCTGGTATCTCTTTTTAGTGCGGCACCCTAGAGGCGGATACCAATCGTCACAGGTAATTTTGACGCCCAGTTTCCTCCACAGAGGGAGGCACCTGAGCTCTGACGAGGTAAACCTGCACTAGAATTTAATTTTGCCGGGGGAGGCACATAAGCCAAACAGACAATATAGCGATCTTTTACATGCTGTATAACCATATGACATGACTGGTGTCGATTTTCTGCATCTTGAAAATCCACCGACTTGGGCCGGGGTCGAACCCGCAACCTTGAGTGCAGAAGCTCATCGACAAACCAACCATGCCACTCAGACGCCCTAAAAAAACTAACGGTTCATATTTCTACACAGTTAGTTATGTATTTCATTCATATATTTCAGTTTTTTATGTGAAAAAAGCATATGTCTAGGGAGGCCTGCCAAGATATATAGATATTGAACCTCTTTTGCGGTGCTTGATTATACTGTAAAGCTGTTGGTGGCTTTGGAAATGTAAATTACCTAATTGTGTGTGTATGTGCCTAAAACACACAGGTCCACACAGCTGTATGCTTTGCTACAACTTAAGCACAACCACCCTGAAAATAAATTTCGCTTTGGATCAGTTATTAACCTCTTTTCATCTAATCTTTTGTTAGATACAGTTAATAGGAGGATAGTCATATAATCAGCCTAAGGGAGCAAAATGTTTTTGCTGTTGTGAGTTTTTCTGTAAAATATCTGGTGAAATTATCTTACACATTGATACCAATTACATATATCTCTTGTTGTGCCGAGCATCATTTGGATAATTGATCACTGATGCCATCAACAGTCTCTAGATAAGATGTTGGTTACATAGCTAGGTTAAGGGCATTTAGCCTAGTTTTCATTTGTCAATCATCAGTCTGCATTTTCTTAGGAATTTTTACTCCTCCCTGTCTTTTGCAATCCGCAAATGCGGGGGCCTTAGATATGTAAATGCGTGTGTCATTTTGCATAATATAGGGAGTAATAATAGCCTTTTCAATTAAAAAATTTCATTTGTACAGGATACCCTAAGGATATTTGACTTTTAAATCCTTTTTAACACGCCTTTATAAGTTTCACTTGCATGTAACGGAATCTTAGAACTCGATTTTTACCCACTTAAAAAGATCGGATTCATTCCAAATTTCGCACACTTGTCAAGGACCGATGACAATACAATAATTTCATAATTTTGCTCCATTGTCCTTTTCAGGATTGTCAGGAATAAGGATAATCAGATTTGGCGAAAAATCCATATATCACGTCCAGATTTGGCGACTTATTGCATATAGCATTTTTAAATTTGGCGACTAGTTCCATATACCATTTTCAGACACATGGCGACTAATTTCAAACATCATTTCCAGATTTGGCGACTAAAAGAATAAGGTGTAACCCTAAAGTGTTTTGAATTTAACGCTAATTTTTTTGCAAGTATAAAATACACTTGCGGTTAAAAGAAATTAAACAAACAAAAGAAGTGTTCTGTATCTGAAAAAGTGGAGGGTGGGTATGTGTTAGCAATTTCTAACCATAATATAAACATTTTTCTGAAAATGAAAAAAAAAAAAAGGCTGGAGCATGTGAAAAATAATTTGCGTTCTAACTGCTAAATATTTTTATTTTTATAAAGCAATACGCTTAGAAATGATGATACAAATTAACATGAAAGGAACACGTTTAAAAAGTGAAAAAACGATTGACACTTAATATTATCATGTTTTAATACTCGCTTTCTCTTTAATGTCTATCCGGGTCGAATTTTGTAATTGATTTTAAACTGTGTGACTTTCCGAGGAGCTAGAGACTTGCAATTCGGACTATAGCTCGGAAGTGGATATCAATGCATGAAAATGTGAAAAAGCATGTTAAAAGCTAAAAAATATTAGAGAAAGGAACAAGAAAGAAATTAGTTAAAAATTGAAAGCAAACACATGAAGCTAAATTTTCAGAAAGTGTACAGCGATTTTTTTTCCCTGCTTTTTACTTATCTAAGCTCAAGTATAACAATCACAATTAAAGTGATAAGGATGTATTTTCATTTTTTTAACACGCTTTTATAACTTTCACTTGCATGTAACGGAATCTTTGAACTCGATTTTTACCCACTTAAAAAGATCGGATTCATTCGAAATTTCGCACACTTGTCAAGGACCGATGACAATACAATAATTTCATAATTTTGTTCCATTGTCCTTTTTAGGATCGTCAGGAATAAGGATAATCAGATTTGGCGACAAATCCATATATCACGTCCAGATTTGGCGACTTATTGCATATATCATTTTTAAATTTGGCGACTAGTTCCATATACCATTTTTAGACATGGCGACTAATTTCATACATCATTTCCAGATTTGGCGACTAGAAGAATAAGGTGTAACCCTGAAGTGTTTTGAATTTAATGCTAATTATATATGCAAGTATAAAATACACTTGCGGTTTAAAGAAATAAAACAAACGAAAGAAGTGTTCTGTATCTGAGAAAGTAGAGGGTGGGTGTATGTTAGCAATTTCTAACCATAATATGAACATTTTTCTGAAAATAGAAATAAAAAAAAGGCTCGAGCATGTGAAAAAAAATAATTTGCGTTCTAACTGCTAAATATTTTTTATTTTTATAAAGCAATACGCTTAGAAATGATGATACGAATTAACATGAAAGGAACACGTTTAAAAGGTGAAAAAACGATTGACACTTAATATTACCATGTTTTTAATAACTTGC
This sequence comes from Trichonephila clavata, assembly GCA_019973975.1. Taxonomy (NCBI): domain Eukaryota; kingdom Metazoa; phylum Arthropoda; class Arachnida; order Araneae; family Nephilidae; genus Trichonephila; species Trichonephila clavata. The sequence continues at coordinate 8,695 of BMAO01024018.1, forward strand.
TTTCTTTAATGTCTAGCCGGGTGGAATTTTGTAATTGATTTTAAACTGTGTGACTCTCCGAGGAGCTAGAGACTTAAAATTCGGACTATAGCTCAGAAGTGGATGACAATGCATGAAAATGTTAAAAAAGAAAACAAAAACAAAAAGGAGGAATTTTAATAATATTTAATACGTAAAAAAACATGATACATTAAAAAATTTTGTAATTCGAACTTTTTCTTCTTTACGCACTTTTATTTGTTTGGCCTGTTCAAAAGAGACGGAATCTAATATAACGATCCGAGGCCTCATAAACGGAGAGAATAAATACATTTCAGACCCGTTAATTAATATCCATTGAAGAGCAAGACTAATTCCACAGCCACGTATTATATAATTCCAGCTTCAAATATCAAACTAAAGGATAAATTCAACAATGAATAAATGATCGTTTAAAAAACTAAAAAACACGCTTTTATTGTTGTTGGAACTAAAAAATGAAAAATAAATTATAGTTTGGAAAAAAAAACTAAAAAACACGCTTTTATACTGAATCGAACTAAAAAGTAAAAAAAATAATTCTTAATAAAGAATAAAATGATTAGCGAGAAAATGAATGTCATTGCTAACTTCTATTCCGAAAAGCTGAATTAGTGTAAAAATGTAGTACAAAGCACCCCACGCTTTTACCCTAATGACATTCAATTTCTCGTTAATCATTTTATTCTTTATTAAGGGGTCTTAGGGGTGTTAACAATTTTTTTTTCGAATTTTCGAAAAAAATATATCTTGTTCTTCATTTTTTTCTGAACATTTTGATACTAACCACGTGACAATACTCTAAAAACTTCGAAAGTTATTCAAAAAATTGCAAACAGCAATTTAGTCATAACAACTTTTAAATGGACAGATGCCACGCCCATTTATTTTTAAATTTATGCATACCTTTCATTTTTCTGTTTTTAATAAGCCTCATGAAATATTTTAAGCGCTTGAGTTGATCAGAAGGAAGCCTGCATCTCAACACATTCATTCTGCCGTGTTTTGATTCTGTTGTGTTTACTTTAGTACACGTTTTTTTAAAACGCTTATCTAAATCGAAGATATGTGTTGTTTTATTCTGAAAAAATCGTTGGGCAATCGCTCCGAAATAAATATTTAAAGGTAAGTGACTCACATGTTACAGATATGAAAGATACGAGGAAGTGTGTAGAATTGAAAAGTACAAGTAAGTGTGCCGAAATGAAAAATGCGTCTAGTAAAAAACTTTCAGGAATTCAGACTTCATTAAAGTCAAATCTTGTTAAGGTAAGTGAAAACTTCAAAGAATATCGTATTTTTGATTTTATTTCAACCTTTAGCTCTATTTTGTCAGTATCATGCTGTTTAAAATGTCATAAACCATTAACAATTAATGAAAAATCCACTTGTGGTTTATGTTCCAATTTTGAAATACATTGTAAAAACTGTGGGAGTATTTGTACTTTTTCAAGCTGTGAAAACATTGGGAATAAAAATAATGCTCCAGAAATTAACAGAAGATCTATTTTAGCAATGAGATGCATAGGTCAAGGTTTAGAGTCATTAAAAACCTTTTGTTCTGTAATGAGTCTTCCTAATCCTGTTGAACAAAAATCATATGATGTTATTAATAATAAACTTTCACTTGTTATGAAGGAAGTCGCCGAAGAAAGCATGAACAGGGCAGCTGTCGAAGAAAATTCTTCGTTACCTGATAACATTTTAACGGTAAGTGGTGATGGGACCTGGAAGACGAGAGGACATTCATCGTTGATTGGAGTATGTACTCTAATGGTGCCGAAACAGGTAAGGTTTTGGATAGGGAAGTGTCCTCATTTTGCAAATGAAGCGACAGTTATAAAGGGGTAAAGTTTGGTATCAAGTACAATAAATGGAAAAGAGCGCATAAGATTTCACGTAGAAAAAATTATTCTGGCTCTGTTGGTAAGATGGAGGTTGACGGGATGTTGAGGATTTTTAGTCGATCAGAACAGCTTCACAACCTGAAATATTCGAACTACATAGGAGATGGCGACACAAAAACATTCAATGCCCTTTCTGAAAACAATCCATACGGCGATGCCATCTTATTCAGAAAATAGAATGTGTAGGCCATGTGCAAAAGAGAATGGGTACAAGGCTTAGGAAGCTTAAATTATTATATGGTAAGAAGAAATTATCTGATGGTAAAACTATAGGCGGTAAAGGTAGGTTAACTGATAGTTTTATTGATAAGCTTGCGCATTACTATGGTAATGCTATTCGATGCAATTCTACTAGTGTAAAGGAAATGCGGAAAGCCATTTGTGCTGTTTGGGGTCATTCTTGCAGCACCGATGATGAACCGATGCACTGATTTTGTCTTACAAATCCAAATACATAGTGTAAGTATAATGCCGCAATTAATAATAATTTACAAAATTATAAACACAAACCCTCAGTTGCGAAAGCTGTTCGAGATGTAATTAAGCCTGTATTTGCAGACTTATCTCATCTGGCACTCCTGAAGAAATGCTTAGGAGGTAAGACACAGAATCCTAATGAAAGTTTAAATTCATTAATCTGGAAGTTTTGTTCGAAGACGATTGATTCTAGCCGATTGATTGATGATTGCAGAGATTGCTGCAAATCTAGCAACCAGCATTTTTAATGATGGAAATCAAATACTTATTACTATTTTAGAGAAATTTGGCTTAAAAATTAACAAAAATGTTTGTGTGTCCCTGGCTGAACGTGACAATCGTTGAATCTTTACGTCAAGAAAGAGGAGCTCAACGTCATCGTTTGAAGCTTGGAGAGATAAAAAAATTAAAAAGAGTACAGAAATTGAGCTGTTTGAGCAACAGGAAGGCATATCCTATGATCCTGGAGCATTTTAGCATGTAAGTTTTAAAATTTATTTTCTCAAATTCAATTTAAAACTTTAAAGCCTTTTTTCTCAGTTTGTGTTTTTTTCACTTACGCGCATTGCGTTTCAAAAACTATCATACTTTGATGCATAAAACTTTACAGAATTATAAACTCTATCATAATCTTTAAATCCTAGCTATTTATAGTATTACATATTTGTAATTTTTTGAAAAATTTCAAAAAAATTAATTTTTTGAAAAAATTTTAAAAATTTACTTTTTTTATTTTTAAAAAATATTATTTTTTATTCTTTTTATATCTAATCGCTACCATCTAATAAGGATATATTTGACTTTATAAATCAACTTATTGCTAGTAATTAGAATTATTATTTCAGAAAATATCATGCGCGTCGTAAAACTTACTATTTGTTTCTTACAAAAATTTTTCTTATATTTATGTGCTTATTATTTTTAAAATTATGATTATATTTTAGACATTTTATACTTTTTTGAAACTTTATTCCTTTATAAAAAATGTGTAAAAGAATCAAATTATTTCATTTTAACCTCAAAGAATTATTTCTAGTCGAAAACTGTTCATATTTTGTGCTCTCGAAACATTTTTAACACCCCTGAGACCCCTTAAGAATTATTTTTTTACTTTTTAGTTCGATTCAGTATAAAAGCGTGTTTTTTAGTTTTTTTCAAACTATAATTTATTTATTTTATATTTGCTAAGATTCTGTGAGACAAATCAAATACTATTACCTGATTGAGAACAGAAGTAACTTTACAAAATCTATTTTTTTACAGTTTCATCATCGAGTGGGGCATAAATAGCGAATAAAAGTACTCATGTTTTTATGCAAAAGTAGTGCAAATCGTACTTAGGCTGTTCCATCTCAGTAGTATTGGAATCAGAGCAATTTCCTTGTGGTTACTCTCTGGCATCATGGGGTTTGGTTACAGCATGCAGGTTTAAACCACACTTACTGGCTTTCTCAGTGTTCATGTTACATCTCTTTGACTTACACCAGGAGTGTCAAACTTGTGGCCCGCAGGCCACTTGCATCCCATAGTCAACATTGGTGCATCCCGGCCAAGTATCGGCACACAGTAATACATAATAAAAAATTTTAAAAATTCTTCCGTGATAGGAAAGATAGTAGCAGAGATAAAATGTCAAGTGTCAGGACATAAGCATTACATTTTTTTTGTTCTTTTATATATATATATATTCGAAATAAACCTACGTTTCAATGAATATTGATTTTTTTAGAACCATCTAAAGTTAAACCTTAGTTGTGTTTAGCCCAAGTTAGTCTTTGAGATTAATACCCGTGACATAAATTGATGGTGCCAAGATCTATGTAGTCTGAACCAAGGGGACCACTGAGCTTGCTTCCCTAGAATAAATCCTACAGTGCCTGGAGCTCTCTAGACAGGATCTTACTACCAACCCATTGTTGATTTTTGATTTATTTAAGGTAGATGAAATCATGGATCTGATTTAGCCCAGCTGGTTTCCAAGGATCTGTAAAAACAACAATAGAGACATTAAAAAATATTTTTTTCATAAAACCTCCATCACAATGAGGACTTATAACCATTTAAAATTCATCTTTCTCCCGTGTTACTATTTCTCGTAATCGGTGATCTGCAGAACAAATCATGTTCTCAGAAATTAACTTTTTCATCTTAAGATACATTATTTTCCAATCAGTATCAATGCAAGATTAACACATTTTAATCCGTTTTTAAAGGCACAAAAATTTCCTTCAGTACTCAGGTTGAAGTGCAAAAATTTATATCATTCCGTCAAGGAGAATGGAGTTGTTTTTATTCATGAAACTTAATTATAATTATTATAAAATGAAGAAATAATTTTTGAAATAAACTATGAATGAACTGTACCAATATTCTTCACATATATATGTATACCCTTTTGCTTTATTACTAATATTCTCTACCTCGTGCGGGTGCACGCGTTTTTGTGTTATAATTCCTTTAAACTTTAAAAATTCTCTCGAGAGTTTATAATTCATAATAGTTTTGAATCGTTCAAGAAAGACTTCATGAGAAAATTATATATATAATTTTTATTTTCTTCGCCAAATAGGGAACTAACGAACAAAATGATGCAATCTTGCATTACCCATTCATCTAGACTAATCTGAAAGGCCATTACTGGAAATCATAATTTTAATAGCTTCCGGGGTTCAAGGGGTCCACACCAGCAAAAAAAATAATTTAGGGGTTGATGAGGTGTGAATTTGGGTCTATATATACGATTGTGGTTCTCATTAAACCAGATTAAAACTTTAATCTTTAAAAAATTTGATTAGTGGAAACCAGATTTTAACAATTCACATTTATTAAACTTAGTGAAGTTAATTTGTGGTTACTGGTGACAGCATAAATTTTATTAAGACATTTTCAGCATTTTTTTCCAAAATTAAGCTAAGGAAGTATAATGTTGGAGGTCACAAAATTTCTCAATTTGTCACAGACAGTCTGTCAGGACATTTTAACCTACGTTCAACATTTAAATGCCCTTACTCAGATTTTGAAACTAGGTTTGAGGTAGCGTATTTATAGTAATACAGCAGAAGACAAAGATTTCATATTGTCATTTTGGAAAAAAAAATGTCACAATACAATAGGACTGATCAGAATAGGTCCTAATGAAGATCTTAAAATAAAGTTTAGAAACGGATATCAGAAATGTAGGCTTTAAAAAGACACCTGATATTTGTCGCAAATTATGGAATATCGTGAGAAAGTTTTTAATTGCTTTTCCTTGTGAAGGGAATTTCACTAATTTTGCCAATCTCAAAAACAAAAAAAGAAAGGGAAAGAAAAAAGAACTGAGCACTGACTAACAAAGGAGATTTTGGGTTAAACCTGACTATTGATTTTAAATGTTGAAATATTGTTATTGAAGCATCAGATTCATCCCTCTCATTAAAAGCATTTGTTTATTACTAAGTTATTTTACATAACAGTTATTGTATGTATTAATTTGATTTTAATTCATTAAGATGCGCTTCTAAAGTTTTAAAAGCTGTACTTCATTACAGTTAGAAATTTAATTCTTTTAAAGTAATAGCATCAACTATCAAAAAGACATTTAAGTTGATAAATCTGCAAAAATTTAATATTTAAGTGAGCAGGGTCTACTCCTTTATATTATAAAGGATACGCATAAGGGACGGTAAGGTCACCGACGCACATCAACAAGCGAAAGGTGTTAGATTCATTTACACACTCCCCACAAAAATCGACACGGAATGTGCATGTGTAACAAGCGTGAGTGGGGCTAGCGTAGCCTACTTTGCAAAGAGCAAAATGAAAGGTTTACGTTCCACAATAGTTACACACACTGGGCGAGAGCGACCCAGATAGAAGAACTCAGTTTTGTGAAAGGTACCTCACGCAGGTTGAAAAGAAGCAAATCTTGTTTCCCAAGTGATGTGGTCCCTTTTACTTTTGGGTTGAATGTGTGTATAGGAAGAAACTGCGCATAAAAAAGAGAAACTGCGCTATGAAGTCGAAACGGCACTTCGCGCAATTCCTGTAGATACTCTGGGAGATGCACCTACAATGTACAACAGGGGTGGGCAGACTTTTCCAGGGTGCGGGCTGCTTCTAATTTTTTCAAGGAGTTGCAGTCCACCCAGTGTCAGTAGCACACACAAGGGCGGGGGTCTGGACCCTCCCTCATAACCCTTAATTTTTTCCCCAATTCATCAGAGTCCCCTGTATATAGTATGTAAAATGTAATTAAGTATTTGATTTTTGTCATTTTTTAATCTATTAATGTTAATTATTTATTCAGTAATTTGTTTTTTGCTGTTTTTTGTTCCCGACAATCGACAAATTCGACGAGAATGATAGACCTTCAACCTTAGACCCCCTTCCATTTAAAAATACTTGTGTACGCTACTGCCTAATGTCATAGGTGTGGTGAAGTGAAGAAAAGGTTATTTTTATAACTTATAATAAGTACGGAATATGTACTTTTACCTACAGAACTAAAATAAAAAACAACACTTTCAAAACAATGTTTAAAAGCAAATCGCAAGAAACAAACTTAATAATAATAGTCCCAAAAATAATTGTATCAAATGATACATTTATTATGAAACATTTCAAAATACATTAAAAAAACAAACATTTTATCTACATTTAGCTATCGTTGAAAGAGTCAGTGAAAGGCCTAGCCTGCGTACTGTCTGCCAATCTTGAATTTTCCGCGTATATTATTGCTAACTGGTAAAATTTTTATGTGGTCACCCTAAAATGTCTTGGCGGTCCACCGGTTGATCGCGATCGACGTAATGCCCCCCCCCCGCAGATGTACAACATCGTGCTCAAAAGTGTTTGTAGGTGGGTGGATTACATTTTGAACACTTTTTGTAACACTTATAGTAACTTTGTCAGTTTTATTCATTTTAATATTTATGATGATACGCTTTTCTTCATCTAAGTGTTTTTTTGTTGTTTTTTTATCACCCCTGTGTATTTAACTAAACAGTTCCTATTAAGCCCTTAAGTGCCCCAGATGTATATATCCACCCTTCCAAAAAATGACTTTTTTTCTTTGCGTGGTAATCAGTAAAACTATTCCGAAGGTTTTGAAATGTAATAAAATGATATTGATAGTATGTTTGCAAAGGATTTACTTATTTCAGAGAAAAATTCGCTTATTTGTGCCTCTTCTTCCGCCAATACATGTGGTCGTCGTAGCATAGTGGTCAAGGTGTCAGATCAGGGCTGCCGTGTCATGAGCTTGAGCCAAGTACCACTGAAAACCCGCCGTGTAGGGGGGCGATACACGTTTAATCTGTCGAGAGCTCAAACATTCTCCTGTTGGTGTGGTAGTTAGGAGAGGAGGGTGTCAGCTCAGGTGTCGTCCTTGTCTCTTGAGCATGGTTCAAAGTTACGAGGTCCGTCGCCAAAAACCCTCGTATAGCTGAACAGTGCGACGTTAATATTCACTCTCTCCACCGATACACCGCATTCGCGCACCTATGTGAAAAACGGTAGCACTGGGGAGCGAATCACGTAACTTTAAATCTATAGTTTTGAAGTTAATAGTTAAGAGAGAGAGAGAGAGATTGAGAAAGAAAAAACAAGTTTCTTTTAACAACTATACTGATTTACTTTCACGCTGAGCGTACATCCCTTCCAGAATCCCGCTTCATTTGTGTTTTGTCTTATAAGTTCCCAATTGTATTGAAACTGGGTGCCAAGGGTACAAAATAATATACCTATATAAAAAGAAAACGAAAATTTTCATGAAATCAATGTGAGTCAGTGAAAAAATGTGATAAATTTCAGACTTTTTGCATTATTTCATTGTAAAATAATACAATAAATCTACACGTATTGATCATGTCACAGACATGATCATTTCAAAAACGCTAGCTTTCGATTTATTATTTATAGCCTACGTCATTGTTTCGCTTGAAAAAAAAACGTGTTAAGTTTAATAAAATCTAGTAATCGAAAAATGAATATTCATTTCTGTGTCATTCTTGTCAAATAAACATAAAAATATATAGCTGTCACTGGCTTCAAAATAAAAAACGTAATAAAACTATCCGAATGTTGACAGTCGTTTACTCTATATATCGTCCCATTTCAAAACTAGTGTTATAACTTTTCTTTTCTTTTCTCTTTAGGTTTTTTAAATTCTTCCAGAAAGATGGATGAAATAAAAACTGAAAACAAAATAAAGGAACAGTTGTAAAAAGAAAACAACACAAGCGATAAAACAGTTTTCAATCATTAATTTCCGGTAGATTTTTTCATGAACAGCAGATAACATTTGGATGTAAAGACATAAAAAATTCTTCCGGGAGGTTTAATAAAATATTGAATTTAATTTAGAATAAAATTGTAAAATGGCATAAAAATTTATTACGGTATTATGCACGAAGTAATAATTTCCCTTTCGATTTATTTTGATATACTTACGAATGAATTCAAGAGCCTACACATATAGTAAGTGTTTACCCGTATACGTGTATATTTATTGTGTATATTTCAAAGGAATTACGAGCATACGATACTATCACTTGGCATTTGGTCCACTTGCGGCTCTCCATCTCATATCTGGTACTGTAGATGTGGAAGCGTTGGTGGACTTTTCCATGCTGAGAGATGGAAGCTTCTGATAGGCTGAGCAAACGTTCGTTTCGGTGGTGTGATTTTGGGTGTACGGGAGAGAGCTAAGTGCTTGCTCTCTGATTGGTTCTTAGGATATGAGGAGATTGGCTCGCATTAACAAAAAAAAAAAAGGTACAACAAATAAAAATTGCACTAAAAAATAAATTTATGGTGGATTATAAAAGTCGGCAAGAATTCTTCTCGGTCTTCTAGTACTAATATTAGGATTATAGTCATTAAGATTTAACATATTAACATTATTGATTTGAGGAGAGAGAGAGAGAGAGAGAAGGGAATCAAGGAAGTTGTTAGCAACTTTTTCAATGAGAGATTTAAAGATATTGATTTTAATGGTGTTCCGGATGTCATCGCTTCTCATACAATGAGTAGCTTTGACAATCATCCAAAAAAAAAGAATTTTGTAAGGTTTCTAGATATTTATATTACAGATTTAGCGGCATATCCCCATACTGGACAAGCGTTCTTTGTGAAGGGACGCATAACGGCTGTATAGAAAAGCATTTTGTTATCTATACTTAAATCAGAACTCTGGGAAATTAAAGGAATTAATTTAAACATCACTGTCAGGAATTATTCATGCTTGTGTAAGGTGCGTAACGGTATCTATATAAGCCAGTATCACCCTCCGGACAGTGGTGATCACTTTTGTCTAATGGTATGTTATGTGCTTACAAATCCGTAGGTCGCGTGTTCTGTCCTCTGGTTTTGTTTCAGTAAGGTGCTTATCGAAAATACATCCAAGGGGGATATTCAGTATCATGAGACCACTTTATTGTTGTGTGGTGAAATTATATATAATAAATTATAGTTTAAGAAAACTAAAAAACACACACCCTTTCATTGTTAATAGAATTAAGTGGTAACTTAATCTTTTAGTCGCCAAATATGGAAATGGTATCTAAAATAAGTCGCTAAATGCGGGATGGAATCTGAAAAGGCAAAATCGTTAATCTTGATGATCCTGATCAGGACAATGGAACAAAACTATTAAATTATTGTATTGTCATCGATCCTGGACAAGTGAGCAAAATTTCGAATTTCTGACCTTTTAAAGCAAGTAAAAATTGAGTTGAAAAATTACGTTACATACAAATAAAGCTTATAAAAGGGTGTTAATAAGATGCTGATTTTTCAACATTATTGCTGATTTTCAAAGGAATTAAATACATTTGTATCTAAATTGAGAAGTAGATAATGAAGGTGTTAGTATTTTCTCCTATCCAAGTGTACATTAAGGGGAATCACCGCTATATGGGGGAAAATATTATTATTCATTGGAGCCGCATAAAACCGAATTTTTTTTTTATGTGTGTTTGATAGAGATAAATATAGTACTAAAAGCTAAAAATGAGTTTTAATATTTTGTTCAATTTTCCAAGTTTTAAGTTTCCTATTAATGCCTTGGTTTTATAATGTGTTTTCCCATTAATCCTCATATTGCGGCTCGCGTGAAATATCTGCCATATGCATGCGGCCCTGAGGGAGAAAGTTTGAGCTCTGCTGTTATTAACTGTCAAAAATTCGATCAAATCTTTCTAATCCAAAGAGCACGAATTCCCAAATTTTCTTGGAATTCGTGCAAGAACCAAACATTCGTGTTAAAAAAAAGAAATATTTTAAGGTATGGGACTACCTTCGGAGTGCTTTCTTTGAAATATAAAAATTTTCAACTAAATAAACACTTTATTATTTGAAATGGGGCATAAAATTAAGAATTCAAATACAATTTTCACAAAATTAAAAATAATTTTGGGTATATTGGGAATTTTGAGTGAAATTTTAGTGAAAAATTGCAGTTACGGTAAACCTT